>PVJH01007635.1:59300-91499 GCA_004026705.1 Nesogale talazaci | reverse complement strand
TGATAAATGGACAAGCGCTATGTGGGGCGGACCCGCACAATGCAAGAAGGCTTAGCCATGAGCAGGAAGGAAGTCTTGGCACGGGCTGCAACCCGCAAGAACCTCTGAAGACATGCTGCGTGGAAAAGCCGCTCACAAAAGGCCACCTGTTGCGTGGCCCCACTTTGTGAATGTGCAGCACAGGGACGCAGAGACAGAAGCATGCTGGGTGCCAGGGACTGGGCAGGGACTGGTACAGGCACCGGGATAGACTGTTCTGGAATCAGGTGGTGACGGAGCATAGCCCTGTGAGTCCACTATAGACCAGGGAACTGTACACTCTAACAGAATGCAGATACAGAGCGTGAATTATACCTGTGTGCGTGTCTATGTGGGTCTGAAGCAGGGGAAGTCAGCAAGCGGGACTGCTACTAGGGTTTGGCTCATATCTGCAGGGATTTATTACAAGCAAAACAGGGCAGGTTTCTGCCATCAGTGAATTAGTGCAGACGACGCTCTGCAGAATCACTCACTCTGCCTTGTTAGAGGCCTTCAACCCAGAAGGAGAGGGAAAGGGAACAAAAGAAATGGGAAAGAAAGGAGAGAGAGAGAGAGAGAGAGAGAGAGAGCGAGCGCACGAGCATGCGCCCCCGTGAAAATCTCCATAAGGAAAAGATTGGCTTATCCAGAAGCTTCACCATCTACTATGATAATTACAATCAAGTTACCACTGTGACTTAGTCTTAAATTGCTTTTCTTTACAGTTCAAAGAAATCCAATACACAGCGTTTGCACATCAGTGGAGGGCACCTTGTAAAACTTTCCAAAGCACTACACATTAAGCTTTGCTCAACGACACCATCAAATGCAACCCTACGAGAAAGGAAAGAGGTGCTGCAGAATGGCCAATTTTACCCTGAAGGCCCGGCCCTCCTCTGCAATGGCCGCTTTTACTTCCTCCTCCCACACCTGCCGCACCTGCTCATGTCGCCTGACCCGGGAAAGGCCCTGTGTCCTGCCTCAGCTTCCCTGTCTTTATGATGGCGCTGGGCACCAACAAGGACCAAGCGAGACGGCTGTGAGCACCACGTACACACGTGTAAGCCTTGAGACGAGGGCGGATGCTGGGTGACTGCTTTTAAGTTCCTGTGTGGTTCGCAGCCTTGCTGACACCATCATTGCTAAGAGCCGCCCAGCCAATTCCGACTCAGATGAACCCTGCTGGACGGAAGGCTGCTTCGAGGGGTCTCCTAGACTGCAGGCTGCCATCGTAACTAAAGCGCATCACCAGGCCTGTCTCTCAAGTGCCAACGGAGAGGCTTGAACTGCCAACCTTGCAGTTAGCTGTCAGGGATTAACTGTTATGTCATCACCACACACACACACACACACACACACACACACACACACCTCCCAAACCTCAAAAAATTGACCGTTATCGAGGCAATTCTATGCACTGCCTCATAGCAGCCCTATAAAACAAAGTAGAATTGTCCCAGTGAGTTCTCAAAGCTGTAACTCTTTAGGGGAATTGAAAGCCTCATCCTCCCCTGTGGAAGCTGCTGGAGGCGTCGAATCCCTAACGTCATGGTTAGCGCCTTAACGTGCAACACGACACCCCCCGGGGCGGCTCCCTGCATGCCATGGTGTCCCAAGCCCAGTGTGGGCCATCCCTGTACCACGGACACTGCACACGGTAGAGAAAGCCCTTCGAAGTAAACCCTTGACCGAACACAGACGTGACGGCTTTGTGTCCAGCCAAAGGCTGCCAGCGATGTTGACAGCATGCTGAGAGAGAGGGAGAGGGAGAGGGAGAGAGAGAGAGCCTGTAGAAGAGGCAAGTACAGTGTGGGGCTGGGCACTGGGCCCACAGGAACACTCCAAACTAACCAGCCAGGACAAAGGGGATCACTCTACCCTTCTAAAAACCACTGTCAGTCTGGGGAGAAACCACAAGTCACCCCCACGACGGAGCCCTGCTCAGTGCCTGGTGCTCCCCGTGGCCGTGCACTGAGCAGGGCAGGGCTGTCCCCCCCATCAACGAGGGTGAAGTGGACTGGGAGGCTCTGTCTCTATCCCAACTCACACAGCACATGCCAGTTTCCCGGTGACATTTCTGAAAACGTGATGTGGCGCTTAAACAGGATGGAGTCCGGATTTGTTTATTTTAGACAACTCCTCAAAGACAGACCTTTGTCCAGCCCAATTCCAGCGTGAGCTTATGTAGATGGGAGTTCATTCAACTCTTCTAATTTGTACCCCGAGCCCCAAACCCCTTCCCTTCCCTTTAAACTTGAGACGCTACCTTCTGGAAAACCAGTAATGACAAAAACCACTCTGCGGAGCGTAATGTCACAAGGTGGATCCCAACACTGAGGCAAAGGGAGGGTTAGAGAGCAAGTGACCTTCACCAGTTAAAGAGACAAACCTGGACGTTCTCAAGTGCTTCTCTGGGAAAAAGCAAACACCACCTCCCTGCCATCGAGTGGGCAGGAGAGAACGGCCTTGGGGGTTTCCGTTTTTGACACTGTAACTCTTCAGGAGTCAGAGAGCCTCATCTTTCAAACCACTGACCTGGCAATCGGCAGCCCCACACATAACCCACTTTGCCACCTGGGCTCTGGTGACCTGGAGAGCGGTGTTACATTGTAGCAAAGTGGGAGCTTGTAACATTATAGCAGTTCTAGAGATTTGTCTCTCTCCCCGAGACTTGGGTCTCTGAAAATATAATGTAGCAGCTCAGACTGAAAACCTATTAGAAGATAAATCTAAACCCAAAGGAGTCCTCTATAGAACTGGAGGTTTTTCTAGTCTTCTCACACACCCGACGGCTGGGTAGCTGAAGCAGTAATTCTCTAGATGCCGGCCACTCGGGCCGAGTGCACAAGTCTGGCCCCCGATAGCAGCCCTCGGCTGCAGCGATGGGGTGGGTGCCTGCCAGAGGTGCCTGCGCTGGCAGGAGTAGGTGACAGCCGTGTCTGTACCTGCGAAGCGCAGAGGTGCGTCCTTGTCCAGGGCGATCAGCGGGGGGTCGAGCAGCACCGTATTGTCGTTCTCGGTGATGATGCCATGGTACGTGGGCTCGAGCCACGGCTTGTGCTTGTTCGCTGTGTTGGGGAGCGGGAGGGAAGAAAGAGAATATACTCGGTAAGAATCACGATGTAGCCCGAGGGTAACTACTTCTTACAGAAAAGCAATTTGCCCAAGCAGAGTATTAAAATACCAGTCTTTAGTCTTGTAGCATTTGTGCCAAAGTTTGGGATGAAGACCCAGACGAGATGCAATGATAGTTAACCGACCCGTGGCCACTGACTGGATTGGACCACATGGGGACCCCGCAGGGCGGAGTGGAACTGCTCCCAGGGTGCTCGAGATCGCAGACCCTGGTGGGAGCAGACGCCCACCCCCCCTCTGGCAGAGGGGCTGGATAAGCACGCTAACACCGAGTCCACAGTGCCCGCAGGGCGCCTGGTCCTCGGACAATCAAGTGAGCAGTGCAGAAATCATCTGCGCCAATGAAGCGACCAGAAATGAGAAACCAGCTCCTGTGGAACTCTCTGGAAGAGAAAGGATGGAGGGCTAGCTGTTCCAGAAGGGCACAAAGACCGTCATTCTTTTTATGACAACAGATGATCAACTTAGTATCTAAGACTGACATCACAGTCAAAAATGGCACACAGATGTTTAAAGTCAATGCTCTTTACCATTTGAGAAACGGCCGTGAGGTTTGAAAACAAAAGCGGCTCACTGGTTGGACTGTAAGGTGACCGGAGGTGGGGTGGGGGCACCCGAAGACTCCGTGGTCCTCACTAGGGTCAGCCCTGGGAGACCCGCAAGGTAGCATGTGCCCCCCAGACAACTGGGGTAAAAAGGCAGGAAGGGGCACCCAGGCAGGAAACGCCCCAGTGCTGCTGCAATGACGGAGGTTCCAAGGCAAAACATGCTGCCGCCAAGTGCGCTGCTCTGTAACTTGAATTCCAAATATAATCATTAAAGAAAAAAAGTTATTTCCAACAACTGCTAAAACAAATCCCCAAACCGCTACCAACACCAAACTAAAGGCAGAAGTTCTTTTTTTAAAAACTTGATTTAGGGGCTGAGCCCCGGTGGCGTAAGTAGTTGAGTGTGGAACTGCAGCCCGCGGGCTTGGTGGTTCAAATCCAGCGGCGGCTGGGTAGCGCCCACAACCACCAGAGGCAGTGATGCCCACCAAAAAAAAAAAAAAAAAAAAAAACCTTGATTTAAAACAGGTCTTTAGGCTGAGCCCTGGTGGCGTAGTGGTTGTACGCAGGACTGCGGCCCACTGGGATGGAGGTTCAATTCCAGCTCACGGGAGCAAAGGCTGGGTCTCCTACTCCCACCACCAGAGGGCAGTGATGCCTAAAAAAAAAAGGAAAAACAGGGCTTTAAAAAACCCATCCCTCGGGCTGAGCCCCGGTGGCGTAGTGGTTGTGCGCGGGACTGCGGCCCACTGGGATGGAGGTTCAATTCCAGCAGTGGGGCTGGGCCTCCTACTCCCACCACCAGAGAGCAGTGATGCCCAAAGAACTAAAAAACCCACCCCTCCTTCCAGGGGCAGGCTGACTTGGGTCCTGCTCTGGCTTCCTGTGTGGCCTGGTCAGTTCACTGACCTCTCTCTCACTCAGATTCCCGGAGCCTTCCCGGAGCCCTTTCTCCCTCCTCCTCCCGGCACATAGCTCCTCCCCTGGGCACAAGTCGCTGGCTGGGGCACCTGCTAAGCACCCACACTGGGTCCCTGTCCATTGTCCTCTATGCTCCCAGGGCCCCAGCCTGGACCGGCTAAGACCCACGCCTCCTCCTGGCCAGAGCCTCCCTTTGCACTCGGCTCGGTCTCACAGTTCCAATTTTCCCTCGCCTTTTCCGTCCCTCCGGGAGGTTTTAAACAGCTCAAATTATAACCTCAGGATACTCAATTAAACCGATCTGGGCAGATTAAAAAGAAATGATCTGGAAAGCTGATTTCCAAGTATACAGTGCCTATTTTCTGTAATTATAAGTTAGTGCAGGCATGTCTAACAGGAGAGAGGGAGATAATTACGGTATGCCTCTTTAATACAATGCTATCATTACATGAAGACAGACACACACCAGAATGTTCCTAAGAAGCAAAGATGGCGAGACTCCCACTCACTCACTCTGGATGCGGCCCGGGGAGAAGGCTGCCGTGTGGATGGTCAGGTCGAGGAACCCCACAGCACCCACTCTGAGAGCTGCCAAGGTTGGGAAGACAGCACGGCCTCCCTCTGTTATGCACAGGGGGAGGGGTGCTGCCCCGTCCAACCCCAAGCCCCCACTGCCATCCCAGCATTCCCGCCCACAGGAGAGGAGAACGGACCCTGAGGGCTTCTGAGGTAGTAGCTCTATTGGAGCAGAAATCCTCTGGCTCTCCCACAGAGCTGTGGATGGTCTGGAACCTAGGGTCTTGCTTAGCAGCCCAGCACAGACCGACGACATCCCCGGAAAGAAAAGGCCAGTCATGACCTTGTCTCAGCCCAACCGCTCTGGGCTCCCAGAGCCCCTGGGGGTGTCAGATCTCTGACTTGATCCTCAGGGAGGAGAAGGGGGAGCAGCCTGATCGCTCTGCCCTTCCCCCCCACTCACCCTCTGGACCCTGCCCTTTACCATATGCAGTGGGGAAGCCAGCAGAGGGCAGAGGGGAGCCCTGGACTCCGGACCAGCTGGTGACCTGGGAGAAGCGGCCTGACTTCCCCTCAGCCTCAGTCTCCTTGTCTGTAAAATGCGGATGGTCATCGAGCCCGGGGAGGGCAGTGGTTTAGCATTGGCCAGCCAACTGCAGAGTCAGAAGTTCTTCACATCCACCAGCCAGTCCGCTGGAGAATGACGGGGTGTTCCGTCAAGAGTTACAGATGGGGACCCCGCAGGGACAGTTCTCCCCTGTGCTGTGGTCTGGAGTTTTCCATCCCTTCCCGGCTGCTGGGTGATTCACTCAGTCACACTCTGTCCCATGGGGAGGGAACAGTTGACTTCGCAAATGTCAAATGGGCCGCACACACATCCAACCACACCTGTGGGAGTGTGTCCTCTCTGTTCTTGGGTAATTCCCAGTATCTGGCTCACAATCGGTCCATTTCTATTTCGCAAATAAATTAGCATATAGGGGAAAAAAACGCCCAGGGTAAGAGAGGCACTGAGGATGGATGATTCAATTGCTGGCCAATGCCCAACGGGTGGGGCCCGGGGGAGATGGGCAGGTTTCAGGGAGCTTTCAGATGGAAGGGAAATGAAGAACGGAGGTCTGGAGGGCTACTTCTAAAATGCAGCCAGTAGAACTCTCCGGGTCCCAAAGATCCGATCAGCAATTAGTCCTGGGCTGCAGTGGCCCTGGGATTCATTGTGCTGGGTGACCGCCGACCAGATGGCCGCCTCCGCCAACACGTAAAGTCAAGCACACAAGCCAGGCAGCAAATGGAGCCGTGACCATGAACTCGACTGGCACTCAAAGCACCCTTTCAGGGCAGGGCAGAAACAGGTGCCTAAGGGAAACAGGCCATGGCAGCTTTCTCCCACGGAGGGTCTGGGGAGTCCCAGCGGCCAGCCTAGCACTTAACCACTGTGCCACCTACCGGGGCTCCTGGACAACGCTGCTGTCCGGAGTTTCCACATCTGGCGATGCTAAGGACCCCGGAACCAGACCCTGCAGGGCCCTGCTCCAGCCTCTCAATCACCCTGACAGCACAACCGTGAGGGGCATCCTGTTTCTGCTGCCCCTCCGTTTAACCACGCCTGAGCTCCTCCGGGATGGGTCTCTCCTGAGAACACGTCCGAAGCACAGGAGGAGCTGAAGTGTAAGGAACGCTCCAGCTGCACGTCTTCCAAGACAGATTCGCTGCTTCTTTTCTCCGTCCGAAGGACTTCCCACATTTCTCACCAACACCGCGCTCTGTAAGCATCCATCCTTCAGGCTCCCCTTAGGGACGCTCCCAGGCCTGAGCCGGGCACAGCTTTGCTCCGTGGCGCTCCAGAGGTCTTTGGCAGCTGTGGCCGGGCAGAGTGGTGCGCCACTGCCTGACTGCGGCTTCCGTGGGCATTGGCTGTTGACCCACGAAGAGCGCAAACTCTTGACAACGTCCAACTTTTGTCCATGTAGGATGCTGTTTCTCATTAGCCCCGTTGTGAGCCATTTTGTTTTACGTACAGGCATCATCCACAACTAAGGCTGTCGGCTTTGATCTGTATCAGAAAGCTCTCTCCCCTTCCAGCAAGCAAGGCCGCGTCGTCGGGCTGGTGATGTGCTTCCTCCCGCCCAGACACCCTGGGCTTTTCATACGGTCCAGCTTCCCCGGCAACGTGCTCGGCATGCAGATGGGGTGCGTCTGGCAGAGAGACAACCAAGGCACATCTTTCCCGATACTGCACCACAGGGTCTTCCTGGTCTGTGTAGGGATTGTCCATGAGCACGTTTAGGTGTTCCAGAATTGCCATTCCTCGAAAGGTTACCCACAGTGCATCAGGAACCACAGCGGACTGACCCTGTGCAATCAGTGAAACCCAGGTGAGCATCTGTCTGGCATACTCTGCTTTCCACTACAATCACTCACTGACTGACATCAGCACCTACCCCCATTGCACATCCTCTTCTGAATCCAAGCTGAAGGTCACACAAATAAAACCAGAGTCCTGATCTGAAGTGTTCCCACAGAGAAGGACGTTTCGCAGGGGAGAAGTGGAAAACACAGCTGACGTGGGGATTTTGTTACAGGGGTGGGAGGCGGGGTGCGTGTTACAGACGGATGTTCCAAGCCAGGAAGCTAGACGGTCCAGAGGTCCACCATGAGTTAGGCAGAGTGTCTGGGGGTGGGGGTGGAGAGGGTCGCTTAGGGTGAGGCAGGGGAGGGACCTGACGTGAGCTGTAAAATCAAGGGCAGAGGAGAGGCGGAAAACACAATGCCTCTCTGAAGCGTCTCCTCTCCATTCAGGACAAGAGAGGCGTGGTAAAGAGAAGCCCAGCGGATAGCCTTACTCTCCCCTTCAAGAAGGCCCCATGACCATGAACCTCAGTGAAGCGGTGTATGTCCAGCTGGACACATGCACCTTGCAAACCATTTGCACTAGTCGTTAATCTGTACACGGCAGGCTGGCACATCAGGGGAAGCGCTTTCCCTGGAGGCTGAAAGCCAGCAGCCACACAGGTTATCTCCTTCGCCAAGCTGGGCTCCTGCCAGGAGTTATGGGTAGAGGGGAGCTTTGCAGAGCCGTGGTGTCTGCTTCCCTGATGGAAAAGGCCTGCAGCTACACACGGCTGATGGGCCACGGAGCCAAGTAACCAGGGAGCCACAAGCCCAGCCATTTTATTTCTCCCCCCAGCATGCTCACTGCATAATTCACATTTTCCAAATTGCTTCCTTAAGCTGGCAGTAGATTGAAGAGGTCTGGCGAGTTCCAAGGACTGAACCTTTCAATATTTAATGCATGGTATTTTTAATATTTCATCGCATTCAATTGACATTATAAAACATTTATAGAAACGTGACTGATGTTTCTGTCGTCGTTAAAAAATAACAACAATACGGGCAATGAATACTGTCTCTAAGTCTAGGGAGCCTTAGTCGAGGCTTTAGGCTGAGGGGCTGTACCTATCTGAACCTGTCACATTCTGGACCAGAAAAAAACATAGCCCTCAGCCAGGCTCGAAGACCTACTACATTTTAAATGATGCATTATTAATTTAAAGTGATGCAAGCACAGAGCTGATAACCAAACCGTCTACAAGTGTACGATCGACCTGGGATTTAAAACAAACACAACTCAAGCCCAACCCACAGCCAGCGACCCTCACCCTCCAGGACAAAGAGGTGCGCTCACGGAGTCCCCGAGGCTGGACTCTAGACAGAAGCAGGCTGCCACAGCCTTCTCCCACGGAGCAGCTGGTGGGTGTGAACCGTCAACCTCTGGGTTCACAGCGGGGCTCCTGAGCCACCGCATCACCAGGCCTCGTTCCTGGATATGGCTGTCTTTATTGTGATGCTGCTGCTGGTGGTAGACTTGAATCATTTTGAAATATAGAGACTGAAAGAACACAACAGAAGGAGGGTTCGCTTTAAAGATGAAACGTGTCTCCCTCACCACCTACATACGCACGCCAGCTACATATACGCAGGTGGGGCCCTAGCCCTGGTCACACAGGTCATGGGTCCCAGCAGGTTCGCTTCAGTCTTCCAATAAGAGTGAGGCTACCGGGAGCTGATGCCAGCCCAGTGCTGAAACAGTTCCCTGTTGATTTATTCATCTTGTACATGAGAATCCCTCTGAAAAAGAATTCTAGGTCCGCCCTCTCCGAGGCTGTGGACGTATGCCACCGATAAACCCAGGTGACACTACATGTTTTGCTTGCAGATTCAACTTTCAGTCCTCGTCCACAAGATAATTAGGTTTTATGTCAACTCAGGTAGGCCAGGAGTCTCCTAGGACAGGATGTATGTAGCGTGGTGTTTGGGAAACCCACAGTTCTGCCCTGTCCTTCAGGGTCTCTGGGAGTCAGCGCTGAGGGCAGTAGGTTTGGGGTTTGATCTAGGCAGAGTCTTGATACAGTCGAGGACGGCTTCATGCGGGCGTGAGCAGCTCTGGGTATGAACTCAGTGTGCAGATCTAGATCCTGAGTCTGGTCCCTGCGTCTCCCGTCCCATCGCACGCCGACCCCAGGTGCCTTCTGCCACGGCTGACACTTTGGAGTCACTCAGCTCGGCACCCACCTGCCTGTCGTCCACCTGCTTCCTGTGCACCAGCCCCTGTGGCGACCAGGTCAGGGGGCAGCTCTGCTGACAACGGCCCCAGACAAGAACCAGCCTGGGCTTCCCCACCGCAATGACTCTGGCTGTGTCTTGATCTAAATCGTTGTGCAGAAGCACACCATCGGCACTACTGGCTTTGCCTCTCTCGGGAGCCCAGCCTACCAGAGGCCGTCTACAGGTGGGGTCACCTGGAGTCGAAATGGACCGGCAGCAATAGGTGGGTTTGTTCTGTGCTGGCCGCCAGGTGGCACTGCCACCACATGCTCCCCATGACCACGCTGAGGAAGGCCGGCACTGTCCCAAAAGGACAACTTGTGTTCTCTGTAGGAGCCCTGGTGGTGTCGTGGCTGGCTCACCGTCTGAGACTGGCGGTTCGAAACCACCAGGGGCTCCGTGGGAGACAGACGAGGGTTTCGACTCCGACTTCCAGCAACAGTCTCTGGATCCCACGGGCGCGGTGCCCCTGCCTGAGGGGTCTCTGCGCTGGAAGCGGCCCCATGGCAGCGAGTGAGAAGCACGGACACCTCCAGCCTGATCACTCCGGGGCTCTGTCCGCACAACGCCAACTGAAAGGCCTCACGGGAACCCTGAAATCGAGCAAGTCAGAGATGACTTTCTTTCCCCATCAGGTGAAACCCTTCTTGGGTCCATTCCTTCACTTCTCACTCAAAGTACTTCCCGGTCCTGCACTGGGCTTCCACAGTTGGTTTGGGTTTTTTTCGTAAACGAAAGCTGGTATTCGGGAAATTATGATCAACACTTAGTTATCTTTAAGTTCAAGGGTATTTGCTGTCTATGCACAAGCGGCTGAGTCTGGGTGGGAGAGTCACACACACAAGGTCATGTCGTGGGCTCTGGGTCACCGCCACCCGGCGTGCCAGGCGATGAGACCAGGTCCTGGGCCCGGCGTGGGCGCCTTGCTCACACCATTCTTGGACACCAACCCACAGTGGCTGCCACTGAGCCGACCGCCTGGTTGAAGCCTTCGACTCGTCCTCTCCTTCAACACCATGGTGGCCCGCTCTAGAGAGAGACTGGGCTCTCCGAGAACAAGTGTAGGAGATGCATCTGCGGGGTTTCTGAGGAGCATCTGAGGAGCAGAGAGTCTGGCTCTTTCCAGACATCTTGCTTGTTCTCTGGACAGGGCAGGGCACGGTCAATGTGCTTCTCCAGCACCACGATGCAAACGCATCATTCCTTCTCTGGTCTTCCTTATCCAAGGTCCAACTTCCCCATTCGCAGGAGGAGACTGAAAATCTCCCTGGCTTGAGCCAGGTGGTCTTAGTCCTTGAAGAGGGACCCTTGCCTTTCAAGCGTCAAGAGGTCTTGTGCAGATGTACCCAGGGCAGGGTGTCTTTTTACCTCCGGACTGTGCTTCCTTGGACACTGTAACACACAGACCGCTGTGAAGAGTGAGACTGGTTATCTGCTAGGAAGGTCAATGCTCACGGCTTCTGGGCGGAGGCACCCGCCGAGGTCTCTCCCACCAGGTGTGTGTGTGTGTGTGTGTGTGTGTGTGTGTACACTGCTAACCAAGCCCCGGTCTGGGGGAGGGGTTCTGAGCAACCGGGGTTCAGTCGGTGGGTGCAAGATGAAGTGGGGAGGGGGTGCCGTGGACCAGAGAGGGACGCCAGGGTAGATGGGCACCGGGCCCTGGATGCCCTTCCCCAGAGTCTGACTTGCACTCTCAGAGCATGGGGAAGTCAGTGAGGGAATGGATGAGAGGGGGCTAGAGACTGCCCCCAAGTGTTGGGACGACAGGAGGCAGCAGCGGAGGAGAGTCCAGGGAAGGGGTGTCCTTTCCCTGTCGGCTGACGTCTGTCTGCATCCATAGCATGCTCCAGTACTCATCCGAGTTCTACCATCCATCGCAACACTGGCACAAAACCCACAGACACGATCCCTGCTGAAAGGGCCGATGGAGGAGGTGAACACACTGCCGTGCCACCGAGAACTGCCCGGGGTTGGGCTCTCCATCAGGACCTGGTACAACGTCTGTCAAGTCTGCCAGCACATGCCACAGGGCAGACTCCCCCACCGTCAGCCTCAACCAGATGCTCTTCAGCCCAAGCTCTGGGTTAGGAAACCCAGCTCCCCAAATTAAGTGCCCAGAGGCACCCCACTCCAGCAAGTCTCAGCTCCACTTCCATGGTCAGCTAGCCCGACTGCCCCAATGACGTGCCCAGGCACATCCCACTCCACAAGCCAGAAAACCCACCTGGACTTGTGCCTTGGGAGGTACTTAACTCTGGTCCAGCTGTCTTGCGGATCCAGGACGTTCACTGTGCAGGGGTCTCAGGTCCAGAGGACATCCCCCCCCCTCCTGGATCTTACTGGTCAAGAGATCCCTCCTGCCGTGTCTCAGAGGGCTCACTTTATACACAGCAGGCTGACACACCAGGGAATCCTGGTCAGAGTGACTCACGGGTGAACCTTATCAGTATCCCCCCACCCACCCTTCTTATCCAACCATGCAGGGAAAGGTCCTTTGGTGGGAGGCAGAGAGTTTGGCGAGAGGAGCCCCCCTCCCCCCGTCCAGTACTTCACTGCCCCTGCACTTCTTCCTTCATCCCATCTCGTCACCCATCTTGAGTGCACTTTGCAGTCGTGGGAGTGCTGAGGACACGTGTGAAGGAGGAGGCCCCGGGCGCTGTCAGGTCAGCCCTGGACTGCAAGGCCGGCAATCCCCACCTTCCTGGAGCTCCCTGCAGAGCTGCTGTGCGCCAAGACTGACTCAGGGCGGTGGGGTGGGGTTTGGCTAACACCTGGAGGGAGAACGGTACAGATTGCTGAAAGACGGTTTTCAGAACTTCCTGTAAAGCAATTCCTTTTGAACAAAATCACGCTTTCTATCATTGCAACTTCTCAAAGCTTAAGAGGTGTCTTTTAGTGAATAGTCCTCCAAATTCCAAACTAATGTACGTCAGGTAAGGTCCCTGCTTTGTCAGGAAGGCAGGGCAGAACAGCGCTGCCACGGGCAGTCTTACCCAACTCCTGCATCCTCATTCCTGCCACTAATGAAGCTTCAATTGCTTTGAAACAAGCCCCAGGGATCCTTCCTCCTGGAAAGGCTCTTCTGTACCTCTCTACAAAATAGTGAGGCTTTGTAACACCAACATCATCGCCCCCGTAAAGATCCACCATTGTTTCGGATCAAATCCCATAGTGCTTCTCTTGGTATGTCAAATAACTTCATGCAATCCTCAGCCTGCTCAATAGGTTTGTGCTATTCCGATTGGAATTCGACTGCTATGAAATAAAAACCTGAAACTATTGATCGGCCTGAAGCAGTAAGAGCTGTAGGGGTTCCCACGACTCTGCGATCACTGTTGGGTTCTTGTCTCCATCTGTGTGTGTTCAGGTCTGTTTGCACTTGCAAGTTCAGCTCGTCACCTTCCTAACATCAAGTGCAGCACACCCTCGGTGTGGCCGTGATGCTAAGCATGGCGTCCACTGGAGTCTGCGTCTCATGAAGCCTGGTGTTTCTGGAGGCCTTTTCTCAAGAATCGAGGCCACCCACCAGAATGCTGTGTCTGAGAAGTCGGTGTGTGACCACCATAATGTGCTTTTCTAAAGCACCAGGTCAGGAATAGCTGAGTGGAATGAGTGCTTCTGCTGCTAAATCTGGCTTAAATAGAGCAACTTCAGATCTGAATGATGTCACAGAAGGCTTGTTACAAGGTGGGCATGTATGAAGCAATGTCCGCAACCATTTTTACAGCATGAAGTCTTCTGAGAATTCCGTGAAAACCATGAGGCTCCTCCCAGGAAAAAATGTCTGCGGGTGCATGCACACACATGCACACACTGGACAGACTGGGGCAGCTTTATGCCCGCAGTAAAACTGTGCACCTTAGGAATCCCTGTTTATAGCATGCAGTGAGTGCTGAGGGCTGACGGCAGAACACAAACCATTATTAACAGCCTGAATTGCACAGATGAAAAGGCTGAAGTGGCAAGCATTGCTCACACATGAACACACACATACACGTATTTTTTAAAACTACAGGTAAAACTCTAATAACTAACTCTCAGAAATCTTCATACACCTCATGGTAAGCGGGCACCTCAATCACTTGCAAAACTACCTTTCCTTGATGGCTGGGCTTCTAAGTTCTCCTTTGGCAGCAACAGCGAAAGGGTTCACAGAGTGGTCTTCACCAGGGAACAGACCACACACGTGGTTGTCCTGCTTCGAAAAGGCTCAACGCTAACGACACAGAAAGCTGGGAGGAACAGGAAGTGACTCTGAAGCAACCATGCCAAGCGTACGTATGCTGTGAAAAATGCTGAGAAGTCCAAGTGATTAAGGCAGGAACATGCTTTTTACTGAGAAAACGGAAACTTCCCATGAGGCGTCCTTCCCACACTGCTGCCCTAATTAATTTTACAGATGGGCATCTTCGGCACACTACTCAAGAGGTTATTTAAACTAAACATTCTCACTCCACTTTTATGAGAAAGATGAAAAAGGAAACTGGATGGATGTTTGAATGGATGTTTGGGTGGATGGATGTTAGGACGGATGGATGGATGATGGATGGATGGAAAGAATAAGGCTTTCTAAGGAGTCCTCAGAGGAGCCTGGTGTTACACGTGGAACTGCTAACAGCAAGGTCAGATGTTGGAAACCACGAGGCATTCCCAGGAAGAAAGACGAGGCTCCCTCCTCCCACAGAGTTAGTCTTGGAAACTCCCAGGATAGTTCTGCCTCGTCCCCTGTGCTCGCCAGGACTCGGCATTATCTGTCCAGCAGTAAGTGAAGGTGTCTTCGTTGTGCTGGGGGGGTTAGGCTTACGGCTGCTGACCTCAACGCTGGTGGTTCAAACACTAGCCACTTTTGGAGGAATAGGATGGCGCTATCTGCACCCATAAAGCTTGACAGCCTCAGAAACCCCATATACTGGGTCCCTATGACTCACACTGCACTAACCAGCAGTGGGTTTCTCGGTCTTTAACACAAGAGCCCCAGGCCTATTCACATCAGGATCCGAAGTAGCTTTGCTCTGTGCACGCCCCCATACTACGCACGGAATCATGAAATACATGAAAGGGTCCTGGCGGCTCAAGAGCTGTCCTCTTGGCCACGGACAAGAAACACTCACAGAGTGGATCCCCAGGTGGGAGACGTGGAGATGCCAACCACATCAAGTCCCTGAGTCAAGCATGAACAGCACCTGACAAGAAAGGTAGGTATTGATCCTCTAAACCCCTACCCAGCCCCACTTGGGGATGTTTCCTTTGTTAGGCTAATGAGGCCATCACCCAGAAAGGGTAGGTGTGTCCTAAACCTCAACACTTTTGAGACATAAAAGGGTGCATGAAGCCAAGCCCAAAGAGTGGATGGAGCTGCTATGTGAGGCCTGCCATGGAGCCCAGGACTGGGGGGGGGGGGGGGGGGGCACACAAGGCCTGTTCCCCAGAGGCAAGCGAGAGAGCGTCTCTTCCGATTGCGGAGTCTCCCCGCAATGCTGCGAGCATGAGCCTCTGCGCTGTACAGCCACATGCTGTCGCGTTTCTGTGTCAGCGGCACCAGGAGACGGAGGCGACCATCTCCAGCACCGAGGCTGTGGTTGTCTCCTTCACTCCTGTGGGAGCCCTCAGGGTTACCCACAGAGCTGCTAACCCCAAGGCCGGCAGTTCAAAACCACCAGCTGCCCCTTGAGAGGAAGACAAGACTTTCTGCTCCTGCCAAGAGCTGCAGTTCCAGAAACCCACAGGGGCTGCCCCTCCCTTCCCCACAGAGCCGCGGCCGTGAACGGAATCACCCCACGGGCACAGAGATCCTCCGGGGGCCCCCAATCTTCTCATTTCTTACCGTCCAGCTGTTCGCAGCGGACTCTGTTCTACCCCAGAGGCCCATCCTCTCACAGTCACCCTCCCCCTAGCCTGCGGCCCCTCACTCACTCTGCTGGATGCCGCCTTTGACTCACAGCGACCCCCCGAGGCAGGGACGACCTGCCCGGGGAGCGGGTCCATAGTCCTGGGCATGGGAGCACATCGCCAGCTCTTGCCCCTCGGAGCTGCTGGGTGGGCTCCAACTTCTGACTCTCACATCCTACCACCATACTAACCACCGATGATACCATCCTGGCTCCTTTGTGAACAGACCCCCTCTGGCTCAAGATCGCACCGGGCTCTTCAATGGAAAGATCCACCCCATGAGACTGGCAGCCCGGTCTGTCAACTAGCGGCCCCAGGCACCCTCTCTGCTCATCAACAGTGCCCTGTCACTTGGAGTCCCTGATAGCCTCTCGTTAATGTCACAGATGTGCCGTGGCAACTGCTCTGGCTCAGGAACCACACGGGCAGGACAGCCCCCCCCCTGGCTACCAGCCCCCTGCTGGTGTCCACCTAGCTGCGAAAGGCCAGCAGGACTCTGAAGACGGCCTCAAGGAGGCCTGTAAGTTGTGCTGGGCAGGTGGTTCTCACACTGGAGGGTCTGGGGAGGGCATTCTCTTCAGCATGAGGGCTGGAGCCCGGACCCTGGCAGGTGATGCCTTGGCTGTGGCAGTCGGGCTGACCTCTGTATCCCTGGGGACAGAGGAGGGCCCTGGCCAGGAACCAGGATCCCCAAAGGTGAGGCCTGAATACAAGGGCCTGGGAGGAAGCCGCACTGCGGACCAGTCACCCATGCCCAGAGCCCCGGGTGGCCGGCTGCTGGGGTCCCGTTTGGGACTCAGATGAGGGCTCGTCACGCCATCCCCGCTCACCGAGCATCGTGATTGCCCACTCAGCCAGGCGAGGAGGGATGGAGGAGAGGGAGGCGGTTAAGAGCCGGGGAGCATGTCTTTCTGAGAGGCTCAGCTCTGGGCGAGTAGAGGTGGGAAATGGGGAAAACCCCACGTGTTGAGATGAGTACCTGAGGTGGTGTAGCAAAGGAGAGAAGCTAGCACTCCCCTTGACAAGGATGGAAAGGTCCTTGGGCCTTACGACACACATAAGATTCGTAGCTGAGAGAAGAGAAGGAATCCACAGGAAGAAAAGAATATGCCTCAATTCAGTTCTCTGGCGCAGGCTCCATCCCAACCCTCTGTGCCGGGGGCCACCTGGTCCCACCTGAAAGATGGGCACACACTTCCCAATAGAGTCCGAGGCTCATGAAGGGGGAAATGGGTGGGGTGGGGTACAGAAGTCAGCCTGACTTGGCAGTTTCCGCCATGGCTCTGTCCAGCATCTGGGGTTTTGGCAGGTCCGTGGTTTGCTCCAAGTAGGGCCTGTGTCTGCCTTCACTCTGCGAAAACCAAGACCTTGCTCCTAAGTGGTACCCGCAAGTCCAGCCATGACCCTGTCAGCACCTCCTCCCTCCCCCACCTGAAGTGCCCTGAAGTGAAGTCAGCCCGCCGATGACTTTAAGTCTCTCAAGCATCACTTGTACAATTCTGACTAAGACCCAAACCCACTGCGACCCTTGTAGGGCAGGGTGGAACCATTGCTTAGTGTTTGACGCTATGGTCCGGCGGTCTACAACCTGGGGGTCGCGACCCTCTCACAGGGGTCACCTGACTCATCACAGTAGCAAAATGGCAGTGATGGAGTAGCAGTGAAAATCATGTTACGGTTGGGGGGCCTCACCACATGAGGAGCTATATGAAAGGGTCGGGGCACTAGAAGGTGGAGAACCGCTGCTAGACTTTTTTCAGGAGCAGAGAGCCTCATCTTTCCTTCTCCAGGGGAGGGACCCCTACCCCACAGCGCCCCCTCCCCACCCCCTGGACAGGCAAAGCCATGCAAACTCACCGCTCATCCAGAGTCACCCGACTGCCTTTCTGTTCCAAGTCCTTCCCCGACCTCTGCCCCACCCCACCCCTTACACACAGAGACACCAGGGTTCCCAGGATCGACACCCGACCCCCACTAGTATCAGCTTCCGATGCTCCAGGGCTCTTCGCCAGCACCACATCAAAGCTCTCTGCCCCACAGCCACCCATGGCTACAACTGGTCTCCCTTCACAGCAGAGGACACTTGGTAAGGAGGCCGGGGAGCATCCTGAGGTCGTCACGGAGATGGGCCTCTCTGGACCCACTGAGGAGCCTGGAGGAAGCCTCCCACATGACCGCACACAACTGCTCGCTCCACCATAGCAGTTCAGCCTTCAGAGGGAAATAGTCTCTTGGGTCTTCTCTGAACCCAACACCACCAAACCTACCGCTGGCCAGTCCATTCCAACGCAAGCATTGCTTGGGGGGGGAGGGGATAAGACTGTGTGCATGTAGCATCCCCAGGGCTCCTCAAACCACAGGGCAGTTCACGGCCCTGTCTGCCGTTGAGTGTTGGGTCTCTTGGAGAGGTGTCCACTCGGACCGTGCTGACGCCAGCCACGCAAAAGGTGAGGTGAGACGCTGAGGGGGCGGAGCTTTTGTCACCGGCAGAATCCTCTGAGAAAGGTGCTCAGAACAGCTGCTCAACCTGGACGATGCCGCGCGCACGCCCCTGTCTTGGACACTCAGAAATCAGTGGATCGACAGGAGCTTTTCGTATATTACGGGTATACAAGCACATTTAGCTAAAAAGACAAACTTGCATTTCAACTTTCCACTTCCTCACAGTCCTGCTAAGACTTCCGGCCAGCTGATGGGAGAATCCTATAATGACTTCAAGTTGCCACACGTGCATTTTGCAAAGCCCGGTGAGGTCTGGTGAACTATTCGATGTGGCCCTTCTCGCCCATCTTTGTGACTCCCACACAGTAACCGGTAGGACTATGCAAATAACGTGCTTTGGGCCCACCAATGGGAACTGGAAGGCCTAAAATGCAAATAAGGTGCATGGAAATACTTGCAGGGGTGGGGCCAGGCAAAGAAGGTATATGGAACCCTAACAGCAAACTCATTGGTTAGATTTGCCATTCCGCCGGGCTTCCAAAGAAACCATTCCAGAAGCAGAAAGAAAGGACTTCTGTGTCATCGAGAAGAGCTGGCTCCGTGAGTCCTTCGGACCCAGGGTGTCTGGGCTGAGAACCTCCCCAACTCAAGACACGGAACGAAGGAGCAGGAACACTGGAGACCACACAAGATGGCCAGAAAAGCGACAGAGACAGCACCCACAGACCCACGGGAGTGACGTGTCAGAGTGCAGCGGGATCCCTGGCCTGGGGTGCCAGGAGGCTACAGTGGGGGTGCCAACCACCAAAGCAGGAGCGCCATCTGAGTCGTAATGACTGGTACAAGGGAGGGCCTCTGGGCACGTCTCTGTGGAGTGGAAAAGTTCTGTTAACACATGCCAAGCAGGGCAGGGGCCAGGCTGACGGCCCCAGAAACCGAATAGCTGAACAACTGAGAGCCACAAAAGAGGCTTGCCTGCCAGCCCTGGCCCAGATGTCCTAACTAAAGAACTGTATTCTGAGGCATTCCCGATTCTCGCAACCTCTCACCGCCCAAATAAAGCCCTAGGCTGAGTATAAGGGAAGTTTTTTAAGCCCATTGCAATGAATGACCAAAGCCCACGGAGAAACAGAGGGCTACAGCACAGGCAGGGGTGTGAGAAGTGGCCGAGGGGCTAGAGCAGGGGTGCCCACACTTTTCCAGCATGCGAGCTACTTACAAAGTGATCAAGTCAAAATGACCTACCAACTACAAACTGCAAAACATGTATTTTTATTTATTTGTTACATTTCTCCATAAATGCATCGAGAATTCTTTATATGTGGAAGGTATATTTATGTACCTTGCATAACTGCATGAGTCCATAGCGTACAACACAACACAAATAACTATGTACACTTTTTGTTATGATCTGAGTTGACTCTGATGACTTGCACTGAATGGCATGAGCCAGGGATGCACGACTTCCGGAACCTCAAGCACACTTCCAAATGATCATCAGTCAGGGGGAACGGTACTTGGACTTCATGATCTTTATGTGGAAAAAGGTTGACTCACATAAGTAAGGAGAGCTGAATAATGCAGTCAAGGAGGTAGCGCATTTTCTCGTGGTTGGGTACTTTCCCTCGGCGAGTAAGTTCCAGAACTGTTCATGCGTTCGGACTACAGCTGAATGTTGGCTTGTAGTGTCAAATCTCCCATTCCAGATGAAAGTTTTCGTCTTATTACTTGGTCCAGCTCCCCTACTTGTTTTAATACCCTTTTTTACGTTTAAGAGAGAAAAAAAAAAACAAGGTCTAAAAATTGGCGATAACTTAGCTTGTCAGTTTTGCTGCACTTAGCGCAGTTGTTTGCACACGCATTTGACATCTAAGATGGCATCAGACTGGCTGCACTGTAGATCAATTAAGTGACAGGATTGAGGATAGGTTTAGGTCTATTTTTTTAATGCCATGCAATCTGCCCACACTGCATTTGCCATCTAGTACATTGTGACTGACGTAACGAGGCAGGAATGCTTGGCCTCCACCCGACCACACACAGCCTTGGGCTGAAAGTTAGACGAGCTCTGACACCATCACGTATGTAGATACATTTTTATCGACTTCAACGATTCCACATAAAGGTAGGAATTCTGGCTTTCTGTGTCTGGCTGCTTGACTGCCCTCATGAACGACACAGTAACCATCCGGACCAGGAAGTTCATGACCAACCGACTACTTCAGCGAAAACAAATGGTCATCGATGTCCTTCACCCTGGGAAAGCAACAGTGCCTAAGACAGAAATTCGTGAAAAACTAGCCAAAATGTACAAGACCACACCAGATGTCATTTTTGTAATTGGGTTTAGGACCCATTTTGGTGGTGGCAAGACTACTGGCTTCGGCATGATTGACGATTCTTTGGATTATGCAAAGAAAAATGAACCTAAACACAGACTTGCAAGACATGGCCTGTATGAGAAGAAAAAGACCTCAAGAAAGCAACGCAAGGAACGCAAGAACAGAATGAACAAAGTCAGGGGAACTGCCGAGGCCAACGTGGGTGCCGGCAAAAAGGAAAAATAAAGATTCTACAGTGACTTGATCTGCACTGGTTATGTGGATTTTCACCAGATAATTAATAAACTATAAAAACTTAAAAAAAAAAAGTAGGAATTCTGGTGAGGCGTGCAGGCACCAGCAGAGTGGAGGAAAGTCTTTCTGGGGCAAACGTCTCTCAGTTTGCATCTCACGTGTCTGTCTACCTTCATCAAAAAGCCAGCTCAGGAAAACTCTCCCACGTACACACTTGTCTATTTTTTTTTTGTGGGCATCACTGCTCTCCGGTGGTGGGAGTAGGAGGCCCAGCCCCACTGCTGGAATTGAACCTCCGTCCCAGTGGGCCGCAGTCCCGTGTACAACCACTAGGCCACCGGGGCTCAGCCCCCCGCGTATTTTTATAGAATTAGATTCCCGACACGGCAGGGACCAATCCATAGCCAGACCGCTTCGGGGACATCCTGCACCGACTGGTTTGTACAGGTTCACTCTCATCGCTATCACTTAACCCGGGCAAAGCCAGTCGAATCAGGGCTGCGGCCACATGGCGGGCCCTGACTGCCTTAAATTTCCTATTTTGCCGCGTTATCGGGAAACTCAGGCCAGCCTTGGCCTTTTTCGCCTCCGTTATCATCACCACATGTGTCTGGAACTCAAGCAGGCCAGGGCGCTGTCCTGAACAGTAACATAATAGTCCAGTGGTGATTTCCAAGTTCTGGGTGTTGTTTTCAAGTCTCCTGACCTTCATAGACAATGGGCAGCTTTATCACATAGAGTCCCCAAAAGCCCACATGCTATTCGAGTCCGGCCAACACTCACTATCCATGCAAAGACTGTAACAGCTGCTTCCCACCGTCCATCAATGGACGATAAGTGCCCAGTAAATCCACGATAACGTCAGGGAGGTGGCGGGGGAGGGGGGGGTAGATATCAAGATGCTGCCCTTGTCTTCTCACGCCGGTCCCTTCAGTCCTGATTGTCCTGTAAGACTCAGGCTAGTAAGAGCAGAGTGGCACACACCGTTCACAGAGGGACTCTGGGAAATGTCCGCGATAAATAGCCCAGCCTTGATGGTGCCGCCGAGTCCTTCACGCAGCACATCGACCTTTCATCAAGAAGGGCAGGATCGCCAGGAGGAGACAGGGAGAGCCCGTGATCGGTGACAAAGTGGAGGGGAAAAGAGGCGGCCCCAAGATCCCTCCGACCTGTCCCGAGGAAGCAGACACTTGGCTGGCTGGCCCACACTCTGTGGACGATGGACTTGCCAAGCACACAGACATCTGCGTTTCCAAGATGAGCAGGCGATGGGTCGGGGCGGGGTGGGGGGAGCCTGACCTCAACTCGGCAGATCCCACCCTGGCTTCTGGTGCCTCTGTAGACTCTGGAAAAAGCCACCACCAGGAGCAAGTCCCTTACTTGACGCCCAGGGGCACGTCCACCCTGTCAGATAGAAGCAGGCATCCGTGAGAGAGTGGTTAGCGAAGTCCCAGGAGAGCTGGGGTGGAGCGCAGACATCAGCTATGGTTGACAGGGACCCTACAGGGCAGGGGTGAACTGTTAACTCTTTACGGGAGTAGAAAATCTCACCCTTCTCTCTCGAAGCGACTGGGTGGAACCAAGCCTCCAGCCGCCCTGCTGAGGGTGCCACGCTCAGTGGAGTCACTCACGCGTTCACATCCAACTGGAGCATGGCGAGAAACGAGCATGCACAGCACAGCTGATGGAACATGGAAGTCAGAAAGGAAGGCGGAGGGGGGGAGGGGGGGCAGAGGCAAGCGGAGCAAGATGGAGTTTAACGAAGAAGACTGAGAAGACTCGCCCCAAGGATGAAGATGCCCCGTTTGCAGATGAGCAGCATGTTTGGGGGACGTGAAGAAGGGGGTTGGAAAGACTGAGTTAAATACAACTAGTGTGACACGGTTGCTGGAGTGTTGAGACAAGGGGGTGCCAGCTCCATACCTCATTCCCCCACATTCCTGTGGCAGTCTAGTGCACCCTGTCTGCAAGGCCAAGGGGGTCACCTTGGAAGAACCCGGGCCGGGTGGCAGACTTTGGACATCAAGGCACAAGAAGGAACAGTGAAGGAACAGGAGAGGTTTAGCTTGGAAAGCTAAAAGGGTCGCCAGGGGAGGAGAGGCAACGACGAGGTATTGAACTCTTCAACATCTCGGGAAAGGGTTTTAATAAGGAGACGAGTTAATAAAATAACAGAACCATGATGCTTATTAGAAAACCCAAAAAGCTCACTGGCATCAAGCTGACTCCGGTTCACAGCAGCCCTGCAGGGCAGGGAAGCACTGCCTCCTGTGGATTTCTGAGACTGTATCGTTTTTAGGGGAGTAGAAAGCCCCCATCGTTCTCCTGAGGAGCAGCTGGCGGTTTTGAACTGCTGACCTTGTAGACGCAGCCCGATGCACAACCACCATACCAGCAGCTCCTAATCAAACACTTCACAAAATGTGCTTAATCCTCGTCACAACCCCCTGTGAGGTCGATACTCACACCCTCTCCATTTCGCAGATGAGGAAACAGAGGCGCAGGGAGAGAACACACAGCTGTCGGGTGGCAGCGCTGGGCTTTGAACCCCGACAGGGAGCTCCGGGATTCGAACGTGAACTGGTCCACTGCCCTCCAGAGGGCCACCGCTTCTTCTGTGGGGATCCAGAAGGAGCACTTTCTAACAATGAAGGCTGCCTGCCAGCAGGAAGACAAGCCCCGGCAGGCAAGACGAGGTGCAGCGGAGACAGCTAGGCAATGCTTTGAGAGAGAGGGAACTTAGTGAAGTTCTGCGGTTCTTGTCAACCTGGCAACGAGGATTTGAGCAAACTTCTGAGCTGTTCGGGTCAACGGTGCTGCAGAACTAAAAATAATGTTCAGTTTTATGAATAAAATGTACTTCCCAAATGATGGTGACTTGGACCTACCGCTCCCTAGTCCTAAGGTGTAACTTGCTTTGGGGAGGAAAAGGGGCAGGAGAGAGGCCCAGTTGTCGGATTTGAACCGACGACCTTGCTGCTGGCAGCCCAAGGCTTATTCCCACGAGGGCTCAGGGACACCCTATGGGCCTGGTTAATTAAACAGAGCACAGCAGCTCCCTGCAGGGACTCCCAGTGGCGCCACAGCTGAGCCTTCAGCCGCTAATGGAAAGCTGGATGGCACACTCCCCAGGGGCGCCCCAGGAGAAGGAACCTGGGCCCTCCCCCTTATAACAATATCAGAGCCCTGTGCTCGCTTTGGCAGCACCTATACTAAAACTGAAGACTAGCATGGCCCCTGCACAGGGATGACACGCAAATTCCTGAAGCATTCCATATTTTGGTCCTCGTTTCCATCTTCCTGGTGGCATAATGGCTGCCCGATGAGCCTGAGCTTTCTGAGATGGACAGTCTGAATCCACCAGCATCTTGGCCGACAGAGGTATCTGCTTCCCCGAAGAGTTACAGGCCCGGAAACTGAACAGGAGCAGTTCTAGCCTGCCCGATGAGGTCACTGTGATTGGCAAGGACTCCCCCTCTCCCCACCCACCAAGGGAAAATGGAAGCATCTGTTTCTTTCCCAAAAAACAAAACGGTATCAGAGCCTTGGGAATGCTCCGGGAGCAGACCTGCTTTGTACGAGAGTCGCTGTGTCCAGATCTCTGTAGCCTGGCATCAATCTCTGCAGTGGGTTACTACACACACCGTCCCTGGCACAAATGTTTGCGGGGTGAATGGCACCCCCTGAACATGACAAACTCATCTTGTTCACGGTTTTTTTCACAAACTTCTGCCGCTGCAGGCAAGGGGAGATCATGGGTGGGGATAGACACCCCAGCGCTAAGACGTGGGATGACTGCTGGGCACTGACTCATTTCAACTCGCCTTTGAGTCTCTGTTCTGACCACAGTCAGAGGGTGGGGACGAGGAGCAGCCTTCCCTGGAGGGTGCTCTCCAGAACACGGGTGCCCACACGACGCGCCACGAGGGAAGAATGCAGGGCAGAGGGAGCTGAGTAAATGAATGGGTGCTTCTGCCCACCTGGCTGCCAGCACGTCAGCAAGCTACAGGTGCCGGCAAGTCCTGGGGTCATGAAACCTGTGTAATGGCATTTCCTAACTCAGGTGACCAGCAGACCCCTTTTTCCAAGTCTCCCCTCTGAAGCCACAGGGCACATGGGGGGAAACAGAGCAATGTGCTGCTGCTGCTGCTAATGGGTGGTGTCAAGTCAGTTCCACCCCACAGTAAGTCATCTTCAGGGCAACAGGACACGAGAGACCACTACTCGCCCCCTCCCAGCCACCCAATCTCATCCACGTTTGAGCCTATGGGGCAGCCACTGTGTCGTCTCTACGCCGCCCCCCCCCCACCCCCCTTGAGGCTCTTCCTTCTTGGGTGAGGACCTCCACTTTACCAAGCATGAATGGCCTTCCCAAGCTTGGTCCAGTCCGTCCAGAGCGCATGCGACAAATTCCCACCATCTTCACTTCCCATCATTTCATCTCCTGCCTCCATGGGTACTGACTGTCGGTACCATTAAGGTGAAAGCCTTGATCACATCAACCTTGATCACATCAACCTTTCTTGTGTATCAAGTTGCTTACTGGTCCAGTCGTGAGGCTTTTTTTTCTTTCTTTATGTTGAAGTGTAATTCAAAACGGCGGGCTGCTGTCTTTGATCTTCACCATCTGTAAGTGCTTCAAGTCCTTTTTCATTTCAGCAAACAAGAGCGTATTATCTGCCTATCAGCGGTTGTTCACAAGTCTTCCTCCCGTTCTGAGGCTGCGTTCTTCCTATAGTCTAGTTCTCAATTTCATCTGCTGAGCACAGAATGTGCTCAATGTGCTAAATGTGGTACAAGAATTCGACCTCAAAGCATACTTTCCTGAATTTAAACCATGCAGAACCCCCTGTTCTGTTCAAACAGATGCATCTTGATCTATATAAGATTCCACAGCAGCATGTTACGTGTTCTAAAATCCTCCTATTCTCTGTCATCTGTCACGATCCGTGCAATCAATAGGCAATAAAACGCAAGTAAACACCTTTCTAGTAGTCTCTCCTTTTACCTCACGCCAGCAGCCAGATAGACTTAGTTACATGTCCTTTTCTGAATCCAACTTAAGTTCCTGGTAGTTCTCTGTCAGTGTGCTGTACTGCTGCAATTGTTTAGGAATGACCTCCAGCAAAATTTTACTTGTGACATGAAGATACTATTGAATAATTTCCATGAATAATCACCTCTCTTTGGAATGGACACAAATGTGGATCTCTTCTGCCCACAAACCTGGTCTTCCAAAATTCTTGACAAAAAACACCTCCAGTGCTGTATTCATTTGTTCAAGCATCTTAATTGGTATCTTATCAATTCCTTAGGCTTACTTCCCCCTACCCCCAATAACATCAGTGCAGTTTGGATTTCTATACTATCATTTTTAATTATAAGCCACCTCCTGAAATGGCTAAACATCAATTATTTTGGGTACAGTGACTCTATGCATTTCTTCTGTCTTCTCTGGATGCTTTCTGTATCTTTTAGTATTTTGTCAATAGAATCCAAACTTGCAATTCAAGACTTGAATTTTTCTTCAATTCTTTCAGCCTGAGCAATGTCAAACAAGTTCTTCCCTCTTGGTTTTTGCACGTCATTATAATATTGTAATTCATCTTTTTTTTTTTTTATTTGGGGGGGGGGGGCATCACTGCTCTCCGGTGGTGGGAGTAGGAGGCCCAGCCCCACTGCTGGAATTGAACCTCCGTCCCAGTGGGTCGCAGTCCCGCGCACAGCCACTACGCCATGCTCAGCATGTCAAGTCTATTCTTGAGTTGGTTTCTAAACTCAAGCTGTCCTCTGATCTCATGGACTCTCCACCTTTTTTCAACTTCAACTTGAACATGAGCAGGTGTCACTCTGTCCCACCGTCAACCCTGGCCTCGTTCTGACTGGGGGTACTGTGAGAGCCCATCCTTTCTTTCCACAGATGTGGCCAATTCCATGCCTACCTGTTCCATCTGGTAAGGTCCTGACCAAGTTGCAGTTTGTTTTGTTGAAAATAGGTATTGCAGTGAATAAATGACTGGTCTTGCAACAGTCACACAATCTCACATAATTTCTACCACGCAAGACCCTACTTTCTAATTGCTAGTCCTTTTTTCCAACTGTTACATTCCAATCGCCAATAATTAATAAAGCATTCTGAGAGCAGGCTTAATAAGCATCAGACTGCAGATTTAGTGAATATATTCCATTTCTTCATTTTGGGCATTATTAGTATTTGGAACATACATTTGGCTAGTAGTCATAAAACTGGCCTTCCCTGTAGATATTCGGATAGGACCCTACACCACCGGCATTGGATTTCCAACACTGTCACTGTTTGCGGGAGTCGAAAATGAAAAGGTCCCCACGCCCCCTGCATTTTCCTCCCTCAGAGTGCCTGGTGGCTTCACGCTGTGGGCCTGGTGGATCTTGGCCCCGTCATAACTACTACACCGCCGAGAGCGCTATTTCAGGATGGATCTTGAAATGTTCTTTTGAGCAACAGAAGCAGCATCACTTTTCACTTTGCCATTCCCGGCGCAGGGGCCCCTCTGATTGTCTGATTCCACAAAGTTAATCCCTGTCCGTTTCAGCTCACTGATGCCTAAGAGAGTGATTGCCAATGGTTGCTTTTAAAAAATTAACAGTTATAGGGGCTGAGCCCAGGTGGCGTAGTGGTTGAGTGCAGGACCGTGGCCCACTGAAAAATCCAGCAGCAGCTCTCCAGGAGCAAGGCTGGGCCTCCCACTCCCACCAGAGGGCAGTGATGCCCCAAAAAACAAACAAAAAACCAGTTATATCGGCACCTCATGAACATCGTACAATTCGACGGTCCAATCGCCCCAAGAAGAGCTGTATCATCTTTAACATTTTCTTCTTCCTTGTACTCGCCGTCATTCGTGTAACCCGACTTCAAACTTCCTTAGTTTCAGGCACTGTTCATAGACTCCAATCACTCGTGGACGTTTGTAGCTGCACCGCCCACTTTGAATCCCCAGCAGCATGAAGGTCCCCAAAGCTTCGCTCCCTTCGCACCATGGAACCTGTTCATGGATCAAGGGGCAGCTGTGTGAACCGAACTGGGGGAGCGGCCGGATTTCCAAATCCAGAGAGCGGTGTCGGAGCTGTAGCCTCCCCCTCTACGTCGTCAACCTGTTCGCTACGCAGATCCTCGGAGAAGCTGGCTTCGGTGAAGAAGAATGTGGCATCAGACCGGGAGGAAGGCTCGCCAACAACCTGCAGGTGGCAGATGACACACCCTTGCTTGCCGACAGTCAGGCGGACTTGAAGAGGCCCTAAGTCCTTGCTCCCGATCACCCTGGACTGCGGACATCAGCACAGATGACGATTCGAGGGAAAGACCCAAATCCTCCCATCTGGACCATGGGCAACAGAGGAAAGGGGGAAGTTTGTCAAGGATCCTGTCTTGCTTGGGCCCAGTTAATGCTCACAGAAGCACTGGTCAAGAGATCCGACCACAACGTGTTGCTTTAGGGAAATCTGCCACATGAAGACCTCTTCAGAGTGCGGAAGAGCCAGGACGTTCCTATGAGGACGGAGGCGCGCCTCGCTCAAGCCAGGGTCCCTTCGATTGCCTCCGGTGCATGTGAAAGTTGGACGATCAGTAAGAAAGACCCAGGGACAACAGATGTGTTCAAATGATGGTGCTGGCAATGAATATTGAAAGTCCCCTCGGAACTGAGCCTGCAGGAACCCAGAGGGAAAAAACGAATGTACCCAGGTCTGCCAAAAGACCCTTCAAGACGAGATTGGGGAGACGTTGTCTCGTGTGCTTAGTCTCTGGAGAAGGACATGTTTAGTACAACAAATAATACATTTTATTTTGTGGGCTTTGTTTTCCCTTGGGGGAAAGGGACGCTAGCATGGTAGAGAGTCTAGCATGGTATGAGTTAACTATCATATGCTAATAACCCCTCTTACCTCTCCTTTTCTGTTCCCCCTACTGATTATCTGCATTCCTAGCCTGGACACATTCCATTACCTTTTAGAAAAATCACCCCGCCCTGTGTTTCCTATCCTGGACTAGGGGTTCTAAACCCTGATATTGTGGCTGGGCTACAGCCCTTCACCATTTCTGGGAGAGGTGCTTCCCCATCTTTGTGGGTGACTTTGCAATAGTGATATTCCTTGAAGATGCTTCTGAGGGCTTGAACAAACACTGGTTGACAAGACATCTACTTCGAGTAAAGAAACTGACTACGATGTGAGAAAGTATCCACGTGGAACACAGAGTGTACTACCAACCTAACTGGGGTTCTTATCTATTGTATGGCTGTTTGAAGTACCCTATTTTCCTCCTGTCTTTTTCTCACTTTCTAATAGAGTACTCAAGAAAATGGAGGGGTAGTGGTTGTGCGCAGGACTGCGGCCCACTGGGATGGAGGTTCGATTCCGGCTCCCAGGAGCAAAGGCTGGGCCTCCTACTCCCACCACCAGAAGGCAGTGATGCCCCCCCAAAAAAAAAAACAAAAAAAAAAAAAAGAAAGAAAGAAAACAGAAAAGGCGTAATGGATCGGTTTAGAATAGTTTATTCCCTAAAAGCCTTTTTTGACTGTTGTATTGTGTAGGACCCTTCTCCTTTGATGGGAAAGACCGCTACCTGAATTTAGGTTGAAAAAGTTATGTAAATATATATAATAAAAGGGATACTCTGCTTTTCAAAACAAACCAACAGAAAGGCAGCAAAACAAGGCAGGGCCTCGATGGGAAGGACTAACAGGGAGGCCGTGACGCTGGACTCAAACATGACAAGGAGGATGACGAGGCGGACGGTGCAGGACCGGGTGGTGCTTCATTCAGTGCACACATGGTCCCTGTGAGTCAGAACTGGCCTAAAGGACATTCCCATCACCCACTTGAGGGAGGGAGTTCTTCCCGGTCAGAGCGAGGGCCTTCCCACACCAGCGCTCACTCACACAGCTTTTCCTCCTTCCCCATCTCCCTTCGTCCTGACACTCTGCTGAGACCTGCCCACTAGAGACGGCCTTGCGGGTGTGTCCACAGGGCATGGGATCCAGCACCACAGCAACACACAAGCCACCACAGCGCAACAAAACGGCACCTCAGTGGTTCACCATGTGAGACGCTCAAATTACAAAATCAGGGTCCTGGCTTAGGGGACGGTTTCCAGGACGAAGCCCCCTGTCTTTTTCAGCTTCTGCTCCTGGGTGATCCTCATCTCGCTTAGCATCTTTCTTCCCCCACCTAGCTTTCCAACTTGCTTGTTCAGTCTCTTCTACATCCCCAAAACCTCTATTGGGAGAGGCCATCAGGCTGGTCAAGATTGAGGATCCGTGAAAAACAGAGAGACCTTCAATGAGATGGCCTGACCCGGTGGCTACACCAATGAGTTTAAACAAAGCATTGACGATGAAGACGGTGTTAGACTGAACGGCGTTCCAGTCTTTTACTATGAGTCGGGCATGCCAATTAACAGTGACATCTCAAAAGAGAATGGCTCAATCTACTTTCTAACATTAATCCTGTTCCTTAATAGAGCAAAGACAATCCATTCCCAACCAAATGGGCTTAGGACCACGGGCACAGTGGCTGGAATTGTAAACATATATTTGGGGAGGAAGACACAATTGCATGTTCCTGCAATGGAGTACGGTCTGGAGACACACACACACACACACACACACACACACTTCTGATAGATGCGACAACACAGGCCAACAGTTAGGTGAAAGCAAACAGCCAGTCACGCACATTCTCTCTCACTCACACACACACACACACACACACACACACACACACACACAGCCTATCACTCATTGTTTTTACCTGAAATATCCAGAACTAGTAAATCCATGGAAGCAGAAAGCAGACACATAGTTCCTGGGGGTTGGGGGAAAGGAAGTGGGAAGGACTACTAATAGGTATGGGGTTCCTTGGGGGATAGTGAAGATGCTGCTACTGAGAAGGCAGTGGCTTGAACCCAGCGGCCAGTCAGCAAGCAAAAGATAAAGCAGTCTGCTTCTGGAACCATCGATAGCCTTAGAAAGGATGGAGCGGTTCCACTGCATCTCAGAGACAATGAGCTGGAATTGACCGGTCCGCAGTGGACGTGATTTTGAGGAGGATAGCTATACAGCCTTGTGACTATATTAAAAAGCACTAAATTGGCTGAGCCCCGGTGGCGTAGTGGTTGTGCGCGGGACTGCGGCCCACTGGGTCGGAGGTTCAATGCCCGCTCACAGGAGCAAAGGCTGAGCGTCCTAATCCCACCACCAGGGCAGTGATGCCTAAAATAAAAAAATTTTTTTTTAAATTTTAAAAAAGCACTAAATTACATACATCCTGGAAAAGGGTGAATTTTGTAAGACTCTGATTACATGTCAATAAAATTGCTACTTAAAAAATAAAGGGGGGTATAATCATCTCTTGCCCTAGATAACACATTCATTGAAGACCAGAAAAGTGGCAATCTCTTTTTTTTTTTTGTTTTTTTTGTTTTTGTTTTTTTGGGGGGCATCACTGCCCTCCGGTGGTGGGAGTAGGAGGCCCAGCCCCACTGCTGGAATTGAACCTCCATCCCAGTGGGCCGCAGTCCCGCGCACAACCACTACGCCACCGGGGCTCAGCCCTTTTTTTTTCTTTTCTTTTTTTTTTTTTTTTTTAAAGTGGCAATCTCAATAGGCCTCTTATCACAAGAGAATCAGGATGGTTGACAATAGCGGCTGAAAGACAATACCTCAAAGTGAAACAGACAGAGGAAAGTCAGTCTTCCTTTACTTGGGAACCACAGCATTTCTTACTGGGGCTCGTGGGCTGGCAATGAAAGGACAGACGTTCACTTCAGATACGTTTACAAGATGTTTCAGATGTTCTAAATTTAATAAGAATCACTTTAAAAAGCCTTAGCAACAGATCTTGTGAAAATGCTTAGTTGAGACACAGGGAGAGGAAGTTTATAGGTGGGCTCCTCTCTCTTCCCTGTGCACACCCTCTTCTGAGAGCAAAATGTCACTTTCAAGTGTGTGTCCCGGCGCAGGGGCAGGCACGGCATCAATTCTTCCCACCCATCTTGAATCCATCCCCGTGAAGCTCTACCCTGCAATCTTTCCTTTGGTGCCCATCTGCATCTTGACGTCATTACAGAGGCACATCCCTCCGGGTTTCCTATGGGCTCACCTCCTCACCTGACCACAGGTAGTTCCCGCCCTCTCCGCAGCTCTGCTCACGCAGGGATTCCAGCCAGGAAAACCTGAGGCGTTCTACGACTTTCAGGAGCTCAGTTCCATAAATTGGAATTCACTTAGGGTAAATGGGTTTGTTTTGTTTCAACTCTTCTAATAAGTGAAAACCACTCAACAAATTACATTCTCCGGTCTTAAAAAGCAATTAAGAATTCGGTCTTCATATTTTGAGATCTTAACGTGTCTCAGGATCGTTTTCAACAGTAACAACTTGTTTAATAAACGCAACCTGGTCCTGAGACCGGCTGTCATGAAATTATAGCCTAATCTACCCTTTGCTTATTTCATGGAACTTTCATTGATTGCTCCTGGTCCTCAGCCCTGAAACAGAACCAGGAGCTCTTCGGG
>PVJH01007635.1:0-51602 GCA_004026705.1 Nesogale talazaci | reverse complement strand
TCCTAAGTGTGGTGGAGTCGGATCGGGCACAATTCCCCCACTGCGTCTTCAGCATTGTCCCCCATCGTGCTATGGCCCCCCCTAGGGCTGGCTCTGCCTGTGCAGTGGTTGCTCCAGCAGAATATCGTCCTCAGGGCTTGGTGGGCTAGGATGTGCTCCACTCTCTCTCCCTCCCTCTTCATGTGCTCGTGATCGGAAGCGCTTCTCTCCCTGAGCTGCGGCTTCAAGGCTGTCCTCTGAAGTGGATTCTTTGGAGGGGCTCTGGGGGAAACAGACTGTCCACATATTTGGGATCGGGGCCGACCTGCAGACCTCTCTGTTGGTTCTCTGCTTCATGCCAGTCTGTTGCATCCACATCTGGGCGCACTGGGTTGAAGTCTGGCCCTTCTCTCCTGTGGAGATAGAAACAATACCCTCCCCTTGGGTGGGTTAGTCTCTTGTCCCCCCACTAGCCTCTCTTTTTTCTTTTTTCCCCCCTCCCTTGTTAGTTGGCTGCCATGTGTATCCCTGGATTGGGTCTGGCCCTTGCCATAGTACCTGGACCTCACCCTAGGAATGTATGTATATAGTAGCTTTTCCCCTAGGCCCTTTTTCCCTTTTACATTTTTAAGCTTACCTCAGCAGACTCATGTTGTACTTGTTCTTTTGTGCTTGGCTTACTTGTTTAGCATAATTTCCTCTAGTTCTTCCGTGCAGCAATGTGCTTCATGCATTCATCGTTGTTTTTTAGTGATGCGTAGTACTCCACTGTACGTATGTACCACAGTTTTTTAATCCATTCATCTATTGATGGAAATATGGGTAGTTTCCAACTCCTTGCAATTGTGAGTTGTGCTGCGATGAACATTGGAGCCCAGATGTCTGGTCGTGGTTTGTTTCTTGCCTCCTCTGGGTATATGCCCAGTAGGGGGATTCCTGGGTTGTATGGTAACTCAATTTTCATCTGTTTAAGATGTCGCCAAATTGATTTCCATACTCGCTGTACATACCTACAGGTCCACCAGCAGTGGACAAGAGTTCCTGTCTCACCACTGCCTCTCCAACACTTGTTACTTTCTGATTTTTTGAATTGGGCTGTCTCTGAGGGTGTTAGCTGGTATCTCATAGTTTTAATTTGTATTTCTCTTATGACTAATGATAAGGAACATTTTCTCATATGTCCATTGACCATTCGGATTTCTGCCCCTGTGGAACTTCTGTTCAGGTCCTTTTCCCACCTCCTTAGTGGACAATTGTTTGTGTGTTGTTTTTTCTTATTGTAAGCTAGCAGAGTAGTCTAGACTTTAGGAATAAGGCCTTTGTCTGATGTGTCATTGCCAGTCTGTGGGCTCTCTTTTTACTCTGTGAAGAGGTAATTTTTAATGTATTTGGTTCTATTAAAAACACAAACAAAAGCTCTTGGGTGTCTGATATTGGGCTCCCCTATCTCCTCACCCATGCTGTCCCCTAAGGAAGCAAAGAAAGAAATCAAAATGGTTCCACTGCAGGTGGGCCTGGCAAGCTCACCCAAGATGCCATCCCCTGAGGGCGGGTCCAGCTGCAGAGCTCAGCCGGAGCGCCTTGGAACCAAGGGGAGCCCAGGAACTCAGGCTCTCGCCCCCGTGACAACAGCCTCAGCCACAGTGGCACCCTGGAAAGGTCTCTGCAGGATGGATTCCTGCCTCCTGGAAATAGCCCTGAGACAGACGGGACTCGATCGGATTCTTGCCAGGGGGTAGCAGAGAATGGAGCCTTCCCTGCTCTGAGCTGGGTGCCGAGGAGGGGCAGCAGCAGAGGAGATGCCAGCTTAGGCAAGCAGAGTCTCAGGGATAAGAGGCAGCTTTGTCCCTGGGCAGAGGAGCCGAGAGCTTCTGAATACAGGGGCATAGTCAGCCAACGGAGGCTGGGGATGGAGATGTTCCAGAATGCTGCACCTTTGAGGATGGCCTTCACTACAATGGCTCTCTGTATCATGCCTAAACATGATTCCCTGGGTGGTGGACTGGTTCAAGGGCTTGGCTGCTAACCACAACATTGACTGTTCAAGCCCAGGAGCCACTCCACAGGAGGAAAGTGTGGTGGTCTGCTTCTCTAAAGACTTAGTGCCCTGGAAACCCTCTGGGGCAGTTCTTCCTTGCCCTATAGAAGTGCCATGAGTTCGTATCAGGAGTCGTGGTGGCATAATGGGCTCCACACTGAGCTGTTAGCCTCAAGGTCAGTGGTTCGAACCCACCACATGCTCCACAGAGAAAGAGGAGGCCGTCTGCTCAATTAAACGCTCAAGGTCTTGGAAAGCAAGAGGGTAGTTCTAGCCTGCCTAGTGAGGTCTCGTGGGTCCCTGCGGACTTGCCGGCAGTGAGAGGGTCAGAGCTGTCCGTACGGTTTTGGTTTGTGCTGTTGGTTGGTTTGGGTGGCACAAATGGTTAACTGTTCCACAAGCCTAAAGGTTGGCAGTTCAAACCCACTCAGAGGTGCCTGAGAAGAGACCTGTGACCACAGCCTTGGAAACACTCAGGAGCTCCCTCCTCGGCCCACGTGGAGTCAGCAGGAGTTGGACTCTGTCACATGAGCCCAGCAGCATCTGTGTGAAACGAGCCGTCTACCCTCATCCGGGAGGAGACTTTATTATCTCTATCTTACAGATGAGAACAATGTTTGAGAAGTGTTTTCTTGGCCTTTGCATTTCCTTTTTTGGGGGGGGCGGGGGAGGGGGGCATCACTGCCTCTGGTGGTCGTGAGCGCTACCCAGTGCTGCTCCTGAGAGCTGCTGCTGGATTTGAACTACCAAGCCCTCAAGCCGCAGTCCCGCACTCAACCACTTATGCCACCAGGGCTCACCCCCAAGAGTTATTTCTTTTCTTTTTTTGGTGGCATCACTGCCCTGGTGGGAGTAGGAAGCCCAGCCTTGCTCCTGGAGAGCTGCTGCGGGATTTGAACTACCAAGCCCGCGGGCCACAGTCCCACACACAACCACTACGCCACTAGGGCTCAGCCCCTTTGCACTTTTTTACCGTGATCAAGGATACCTCTAAAACCCAAACAAATGGACTGCCATCAAATCCGTTCTGACTCGTAGTGCCATCTAGGACGGGGTAAATCTGCCCCTCCAAGTGTCTGAGACGGTAACTCTTCACGGAGCCTTGTCTTTCTCCTGTGGATCGGCTGGTGTTTTCGAACCGCTGACCCACGACGTCACCATTCATGGCCCAAAGCCCCTGTCAGCGCAGCAGTTGTGTCCTGCACGCTGGAGTGTGCAGCCCATCAGGTTGTGCACTTCTCACCACGTTCCCTTTCCAAATTATCGCCTCCCCCAAGACGGAAGCACAGTCCCTAAGCAGTGACTCTCCCCCCTCCCCGCCTCACCCCCACTCCTGGTACCGTTGGTTTCCAAGCATTTGACTCTTTCAGATGAGGACAGTGGACATGTTACTTGAGAGTCCCCTGCAAGAAAGAGGAACACCTGGGGATGAATTTCAAAGCTGTGTGAGCCCCCCCCCAATACCCTCTATGAAATGTCCCCCAGATACCCCCAAATCCCTACACAGCGTCCCACACCTGCCAGCTGGCCCTGTCAGTGACTGTAGATGGGATTTCAAGCCCCGGCTGTCCATTCCGGGCCAGGTCATGAGAGACGGCTCTCACCTAGCCTTGGTTTCTCCTCTGGGACGTGAATCCGAGTTGATTTGAGAGCGGCTGAGGGTAAATGAGATGCCATGCTGGACAGCTCTTGGCCAGCGGCGGGGAGCTGCAGAACCCTTCTCAGGTGGACGAGTTATTTCAGTTTTGCACAGCGTGTGCCGGGAGTGCTGGCAAAATCGAGCTGGAGGCCTGTGCGCTGTCATGACAAGCACTCTGTTAATGCTGTGTCTGGGAAAAAACCCACTTTAGGGCTGCGGTGGGAGAAGGCTAGGATACGACCCGCTGATGGCAAACTCCCGAAGTGCTTCAGGAGCCCTGGCGGCGCCTTGGTGAGAGGCCCCGTTGCTGCGGAGAGAGGTTCAAATCTGCCAACTGCTCCTCGGGAAAAAGATGCGGCTGTTGGTGGCCGTGAAGGTGAGAGCCTGGGAAAGCCTGCGGGCCATTTCGACTCGGCCCCGTAGGCCCCAACGCACCGGAAGTGACTTCACAGCTGTGGATGCCTGAAGCACTAAAATCATAGCCCTGGCCTCGCCACCTGGGAGTCCCCAACGGACAAGAGCTTGCTGGGCCTGGTTTGGTTTGGTTGACTGGTGGCCAGAGCAGGCCATTGCACCGCGGCTGGAAGAGGTCATTAGTAGGAGGCAAAATGGGGGTGCAGATGTAGATCTTCCCTTTCCATCCCGAGAACCTGCCTGGGTTCGGGGGGGGGGCACCCCCATCTGTCTTTGTAAACGTATGTGTTGCTATGATTCTGAACAGGTTTCCTCGAATCTTCCGGGGGTGGAGGGTGGGGAGTTTGGTTTTTTTTTTTTAAAAAGGTCCAGGGAGAAAGGCCTGGAGTAAAACGAAAACCAGCATTACCACCAAGACCACCACCCCGCCCCCCAACGTGGATCACAATGATTCAATCCTCAACCAATTTTGGGGTGGAGGTACAAGAGCAGGGGCTCATTCATTCTCCCTTGCCCGGGGTCCCCAGGAGTGCGTGGCAGCTTAACAACAGCTGACCACTCCTCACGACCAACAAGCCAAAGGTTGACCGAGAAGACCGTCCGGTTCACAGTTAGCAACACAGCCACCCCCCAATGCCATATCCTGTTCCCAGGATTCTTTGCTGTCCTCTTGCTGACTACTGTCTTGCCCTTCCCCCAGGTCTACCCTTTCACCTGCCTCCCTCCACCCGGCAAGCTCCTAGAACCACCAGACCCTGTTTCTTGTCATGTGGAACCTTTTCTTTTGTTGCACGCGTGGTCTCAGACAGTGTTTGCCTCCGCGTCTCCAGGGGTCCCACAGACTCGCCGTGGTTCGTGACGTCGCCTGGTGTCCCCGCGTGTCTGTAGCCACCCTCCCACCAGTGTGGCCTTTGCATCTCTGTGCTGTTGCGAGGGTGCTCCAAGGAGCATGGGTGCGTATCTAGTGGTCTGCGGCTCCAGGGCTCTGCCCTCTGGGATGTGCCCCCAGGAGAGGGATTGCTGGGCCCTGTGGTGTTCTTAGTCGCAGTTCTCTGCCAGCCCGCTTTCCACGGTGGTCCCATCAGCAGTGGGTGAAGGTGCCCGTCTCTCAGCACCCCCGGCAGCATTATTATTTTTGGGTTGTTGACCTTTGCGATCATTGCTTGGAACATGGCGTAGCTCATCGTCATTTTGATCCGCATCTCTCTCACGACCAGTGATTGTGAGCACTTCTTCCTATATTTATTTCTTCCGATGTTTGTTGGCCGGTTGAATGTCTTCTTTGGTCCATTGATCGTTCCTGTGATCTAATTTTTTTTTTTTTTGTGGGCATCACTGCTCTCCGGTGGTGGGAGGAGGAGGCCCAGCCCCACTGCTGGAATTGAACCTCCGTCCCAGTGGGCCACAGTCCCGCGCACAACCACGACGCCACCGGGGCTCAGCCCTCCTCTTACTCTTTAAGTGAAGTCTTTTGATGCCCTCAAGTGTGTCTACCTATGATCAAGGACCAATAATTCTGAAGGAAGAAGTCCAACCTGTATTGAAAGCATTAGGCTCCTCCCCCCCTAAAAAAAGAAACTCCAGCAATTGATGGAAAACCAATTGAAATGTTTCGATAAAGCTGATGAAGCACTGGAAGCACTCACTCATCTCAGCCAGAAAATCTGGAAGACGGTCAGCCAACTGTCTGGAAGAGATCCAAATCTGTACCCATGCCAAAAAGAGGCGACCCAGCAGGATGCTCACGTGGGCAATCAATATCATTCATGTCACGTGCAAGGAGATTCTTGCTGAAGATCATCCAACAACAGTTGCAAGAGTGCATTGACAGGGAGTCAGAGGTTTAGGCCAGATTTAGAAAAGGACATGGAACAAGGGTGTTGGAGACGCTTCAGCTGCCCTCTCCCATAAAGTGGAGTTCCTGTCTATCTGGCTTGGAGATTCTGCTGATAAGAATTGCCTGTGACCACAGCCACGAGTTTCCTTTTACAAGCAGAGCCATCCACATCCCACACATACTCGTAAGAGGGATAAGAAGCAGAGCCATCAGCATTCTATACATAAGAATGGGAGGCAATGTGCTTATTCATACCGTGTAAATGGACTTCCCCTTGTCTGGAGAAAATAAAAGCTTGGGTTAAAATAAACTCAGGGAGCATGGCTCAGAGGAGCGAAGACTGTTGCCCTCCCGATCCCGCTCTGTGTTCTCTTTCTTTCTCTCTCATCTGCGCCCTCCAGTCTCGGTAACCCGCGGTGAAGTGAAGGCAGGCTCCGTGACAAGGGACATCATTGCCGATGTCAGATGGATCTTGGCTCAACATAGAGAATACCAGAAAGATGTTTACTTGTGTTTCCTTGACCATGCTGAGGCATTCCATTCAGAGGATCATAACACACTGTGGAGAGCCTTGCCAATGGGAATTCCAGAACACTCCATCATGCTCATGAAGCACTTGTACGGCAGCGAGAAGCAGTTGGTTGAAAATCAGTAGAGATACTGTGTCAGGGTCCTCTCACCATTCCTTCGATTGTATGCTGAACAGAGAGGAGTGGATTATATGAAGAAGAACGTGGCATCAGGAATGGAGGAAGGCTTATTAACAACCTGAGATATGTTGATGCTACAGCCTTGTTGCTGAAAGTGAGGCGGACTTGAGAGACTTATTGAAGACCAAGGATTGTAACCATCAGTGTGGATTCCAGTTCCATGGAAAGAGGACCCAAATCAGCACACCTGGTCCAACCCATCATCATCAGTGGAGAAATGATTGACAACGTTAAGGATTGTGCCTTCCTTGGATCCGCAGTCAATGCTTATGGAAGTGGCAGTCAGGAGACCCCAGGACACATGGCACCGAGTCAATCTGCTGCACAAGACCTCTTGAAAGTCAGGATGTAACTGAGGACCGAGGCGCGCCTGCCGCAAGCCTCATGGGATTTCCCATCGCCTCGCGTCCATGTGAAAGTGGGACAGGGAATAGAGAAGACTGAAAAAAAAGTGTTGCTGCATTTGAACTGTGGTGCTGGAGAAGAAGGTTGAAAGTGTCACGGGGGCTGAGCCCCGGTGGCGTAGTGGTTGTGCGTGGGACTGCGGCCCACTGGGACGGAGGTTCAATTCCAGCAGTGGGGCTGGGCCTCCTACTCCCACTGCCGGAGAGCAGTGATGCCCCCCCCCCCCAAAAAAAAAAAGTGTCACGGACTGATAGGACAAACCCATCTGCCTTGGAAGAAGTCAGGCCAGAGTGCTCCTTCGAGGCCAGGATGGCGAGACTTCATCTCACAGACTTTGACCGTGGGGGCGGGAGGCCAGGCCAGTCCCTGGGGAAAGAGCTCGTGTTTGGTAGAGTAGACAGTCAACTAGAGAAGAGGTGAGAAGCCCTCACCAAGGTGGACTGACAGCTACAATGGGCTGGAGCACAAGAACAGTCGGGAGGACGGCTCAGGAGGAGGCAGCGTTTCACTCGCCGTACACGGGGTCCTCGTGAGCCAGAATTGACTCGATGGCGTCCTACAATATGAATAGTCATCTGGTTCCTGTCTGCTGCTATACGTGTGTTTCATTTTGTTAAATGATGGGTCCATGCCATGTATTAGGGTCCCTAATCCCCCCATTGTTGCCTAGACAATTGGGTTAGACAGGGTTCTCTAGAGAAACAAAACCAGGGCACTAATTATATACACACATATATACATATATATACACACACACATAACATAAGTAAACAGTTAATTAATCCATAAAGCAGTAGAAATGGTTTGGTGCAACTCTCCTGCGTGAGACAGCTAATATATTGGCAGTCCTTGGAGTCTTTTTTTTTGGGGGGGGGGCATCACTGCTCTCCGGTGGTGGGAGTAGGAGGCCCAGCCCCACTGCTGGAATTGAACCTCCGTCCCAGTGGGCCGCAGTCCCACGTACAACCACTACGCCACCGGGGCTCAGCCTGTCCTTGGAGTCTTGAGGGCTGCCGGGTAGTCCTCTGTAGAAGAATTCAGGCTATCTGGCCACAGGCCGGAAACAGCAAGGCAGGTCACCAACAGTCAGCCAGATGACAGGATCTAAATACTCCCCAGCTCAAGAGATGTATATTCCAGTAGTGTGGCGAAGCAGGGCTTGAAGGAACCTCAACTCACAGCCACACAGTGCACGGATTAGGTGTCCCACGGGTAGTGTAGCTCGCAGATGGAAGCACAGGACACGCAAGGCAGCCGGCTGCACACTGGTCTGAAGATCCAACAGCAAGAGAGAGAGAGGCTTTCCAAGTCATTTATCTCTCCGCCCTTCAATTAATCTTGAATGTTGTCACAACAAACCCACCCATCCTCGTTGGTCAGGTTGCCACAACAAACTTACCTATCACAACCATCTTTGTAGTTCCAGGTTTCGCATGTAAATTCCCTACTCCATCTTGAGTTCATTTTCGTATATGGAGAGAGGCGTTACTTCCACTCTTCTGCCAGTGGAAGGCTAGTCTAGCTTGCACCACTTGTCCTTCTACCCCTTTGGAACAAGGAGATAGAAGAGACCATCTGTTCCTCGGGGAATGTGGTGCAGTCCTTTGCCAGAAAATCCGTTATCCGTGGGTGGGTTTGTTTCTGGGCTCTCAGTTCTGTACCACTGGTCCGCGTGCGTATCTAGGGTGGTACCAGGGCCTGCCAGTTTGGGCTAGCGTGGCTTTGTAGTAGACTTTGAGGTCCAGAAGCCAGAGACCTCGTACGTGGTTCTTTAGTAGTGCTCTGCTTATTCTACGTGGACAGGTTTTAAAGGGGCTTCCAGACTAAGACAGACTAGGAAGAAAGGCCTAGTGATCTGCTTCCAAAAGGCAGCCAATGAAAACCACAACAGACTGTGCTCTGACTCCCTCGCTTGGGACCAGGCAGCAGCCTGAACGGCCAGTTTCAGGAGTGGCGCTCCTGCCCGTGAGAGCCTCCTGAGAGAGACGGGCCACGTGACTGGGGTGGGAGGGTGGTCAGGCTTGAGCAGTGTTGTTTCTAGTGTCTAGTTGGATCCGACTGCACAGCAGCTGTCTGTCTTTCTAGTGTTTCCACTAGAAAGCTAGTGTTTCCAGTTTTCAGCGATTTCCAGCGATTCCAGAAAGTGCCACAGGAGCCTCCTTGCCTTTGAAGGGGGCCAATTCAACGGCTGTCTAATGCTGTGATTTGAGGTAAGGTGCTCAACGTCTCTGATGGGAGCATCTCCATCGGGGTATCAAGTCGCAGCCCTCCATACTGGGGGAGAACAGGTGAGCTGGGGCCCCAAAGCATGGAGCGGGTGCTAAGAAAGGTAGCAATTGTTATTACTCAGTCTGGGCTGGGAGCCCTCCCACCGGAACGGAAACCCAGACTGAAGAAGGGCCACTCCTGGGGTCTTTGGGAATCAGTTTGGATCACACACACACACACACACACACACACACACGGCCCGCCCCGCGGGAGTCCCACGCAGGAAGCAGCAGCTTCAGGCTGCTGATGACTGGAGAAGGTTCCCCAGGAAGGAAAAAATCTCACCTGCCCACAGAAGCCAAGCAGCTCACTTCTGCCTAACCCCCCACCCCGCCCCCCGCCCAAAGCGGAACAAGGACTGGGTTCCTACTTTAGCTCTCGCTCACTGTAAAACCAGAAGTAACAGCATGCCCCCTTTCTCTCTGGTGGGGGGGGGGGGCGTGCACAGAAGCCACTCCCTCCTGCATGTGGTATGGTGGGCTCAGAAAGGGGCTTGACTGGCTTATCGTGCTGCATAAATTCTATGCTCCAGGGCATTAGCCACCCCAGAACATAGGGCACCTAGGCCCCTGCCCTCTGCGGATGCACAAGGCAATCGGGACGGGACGTGGGTGAAGGGATTGAACTGGTTCCCAGGGCAGACGCAGCGGGAGGGAGGCGAGGGCCGGCGCAGACAGAGCTCGCAGCGCTGCAGCAGAGGAGACGCAGCCAACGGCCAAGAGGTGGGCGGCGGAGGTGTGGAAGCAGCACCCCATTTAGAGCTAGGAGAGCCGGGTTCTCGCCACTGCCATCTATTTCCTGCTTTAGGGGGAGGTGATGGGGTGAAGTGTCTGAAGAACTACTTGAGTATGATTCCAACCAGGTGATATTCTGCAAAAGGCACAGCTCCAGGGACAGTCAAAAGATGAGTGGCTTCCAGGGACTTGGGGGAGGGAAGAGGGGGGGTGAAGGTGGACCACAGGGCATTTTAAGGGCATCATACTGTAATGGTGGGCATGTGGCATTCTACCTGTGGTTTAGGGAACCCGGAGAGGGACCATGGACTTAGTTTCCTGGGACATTAAGGCTGCTCCTCCCCTTGTAACAAATGTGCCGTCCTAAGGCAAACTGGGAATAAGACAGCAGTCTGTGCAGGTGGGAGAGGAGGGATATGTGCATTTTTCTACATGGAAGCATATTAAAAATTAAAAAAGGATGGGCTGAGCCCCGGTGACATAAGTGGTTGAGTGCGGAACTGCAGCCTGCAGGCTTGGCAGTTCAAATCTAGCGGTGGCTGGGTAGCACCCATGACCACCAGAGGCAGTGATGCCCACAAAAAAAAAAAAAATTAAAAAAGGAGTCCCTGGTTAACATGGCCTTGATTCAGAGAAAGGTGGGCGGCGGGTGCTAGGAGGTGAGACGGAGTTGAGCTAACTCAGAGTCTCGTCTCCTCATCTGTGCAGTGGGCAGAAGAGCCATAGAGGGTGGTGAGGGGAATGCGAGGGGGTGCCCGCAGAGGACTGGGTGCTGACCCGGAGCAGCTCCCCGAATGGTCAGGGTGGGGGTGAAGAGTGGAGAGCTGGAGGAGATGATGGTGGTCGGACACCTGGCTGGACTTGCCATCTGGTTAGGACGCGACGCTCCCGGGTAGCGACATTCAGAGGAAGGGAGAGACCCCGTGAGACAGTTCAGCTGAGCCCTTGCAGAGCCAGGTTCCGAGAGGCGTCCATGGGCTCTCTTCTGCTTCTCCCTCGACTTTGGATTTGCCCTGCAATACAAATCAAGAGCGGGATCAACAAGCAGCCATCCAGCTCAGGAGCGGCAAAGCCCATGATGGAAGAAGCACGCCTGTCTGTGCGACCACGAGGTGTGGAAGGAATAAGGTATCAGGCATCAAAGAACAAAAACTAGATCCTTGTGTGCCCACCCTCCTGATATGCTTGCAGAAGACAAACGGGTACAGAGGCACACATGGTGGAGAAAGCTGATGGTGCCTGGCTACCAAATCATGAAGCGTCTGGGGTCTTAAAGGCTTGAAGGTAAACAAGCGGCCATCTAGCACAGAGGCAGCCACACTCACGTGGAAGAAGCACACCAACCTGGGTGATCATGAGGGGTTGAAGGGAGCAGGTACCAAGTACCAAGGAACAAGAATCACGTAACTATGAATGAGGGGGAGTGCAGGGTGGGGACCGCAGGCCCATTAATGAGCGATTGGACCACCCCTTACAGAAGAGTCACAGGGAGGAGACAGGCCAGTCAGGGTGCAGTGAAGTAACACTCAAACATACAACTTTCCTTTTCTTTTTTTTTTTTTGGGGCGGGGGGAGCGTCACTGCCCCCTGGTATTGTGGGAGGTACCCAGCCTTGCTCCAGTAGAGCTGCTGCTGGATTTGAACCGCCATGCTCACACTCAATCACTATGCCACCAGGGCTCATCCCAACTTTCCTTTTCTTAAAGGCTTCCTGCCCCCGACTATCATGATTCCAATTCTACCTTATAGCTCCAGCAAGACTGGATGTGGTACATTGGTAGAGACGGGAACTGGAAATACAGGGAACTCAGGGACTCTCAGGACCAGTATTGAGAGTGGAGCTACTGGAAGGGTGGAGGGAAGATAGGGTAGAGAAGGGGAGTAGATTATAAGAATCCACACATGACCTCCTATCTGGAGGACGTACAGCAGGGAAGTGGGAGAGGAGAGACATTGAGGAGTGTAAGATAGAAAAAAATAGTAATGATTTCTACAATATCAAGGGCTGGTAGGGGAGCGGGGAGCAAAGTGGGAGAGGAAAGGCTGAAAAACTGATGTTAAGGGCTTGGGGAAAAGCAAATGGTTCGGGAATGATGAGGACAGCAGGGCTGCAAAGGTGCTTGGCACAATATATGTATGTATGGATCGTGATAAGCGATGTATGAGCTCCCAATAAAATGATTTTAAAAAAATCAAGAACTGGACTTCAGAATGGCCAGCCCTTTCAAGTCTCCAGTTCGCTTCATGGCTGGGCACCTCTCCTTGTTCTCCCTCCTCACGTGCACCGCAGGGTTTATTCGGCCCCCGGAGCAGGACAGGGCTCCCGCAGACAGGGCTTGCTGGGAGCTCGGACTGCAGGAGGCATTGGACGCTAGCCCCGTCCCAGAAGATGAGCCCGTGGGCAGCCTGCGAAGAGGAGGAAGCTGGGCGGAGAGAAGTTAAGTAGTGCACCCAAGGTCGCAGTGTTCAGTGGGAGCAGCCAGATCGCTCTGGCTCCAAAGCGCTTTCCCTTGACATGACTAGACATCCGCAGTCAGAGGGACATCGACGCAGGACAAGGGGCGGCGGGCTGCCCCCGCAGTGGCCTTGGCCCTGGTCCGCAGTGGCCTTGGCCCTGGTCGATAGCCCCTGCTGCTCTGAGAGCTCCCTTTATGGGCGTGGTTGCTGCTGAGCCAAGAGATGGCGGTGCAGTGAGTGTGGATTGGGTGCTCTGGCCAAAACGCCCAGAAGGTACTCTCTTACACACACACACACACACACACACACGCACACACACACACACACTTCCACTGCACACATCCCTTCCAGGTCACCCAACACTTCTGGGGTTTTCACTCATTTCATCCCAAGGCTAGAGACACTGTCTCCAGGAGCCGAGAGATGGACGTGCACGTGGATTCAATGTGGTCATGCAGGGACGGTATCGAGGCTGGTACATCAGACCTTTATCACTGTTGCTGCCGCACGGCAGTGGAGTCCATTCTGACTCACAGAAAGCCCGCAGGACATGGTGGACAGGCCTGTGTGTCTCTGAGACGGTGACTTGTTTACAGCACCAGAAAGCCTCATCTCGCTCCCCTGCAGCAACCAATGGTTCTGAACTGCCGAGTTTGCCAGTAGCACCAGGGCTCCTCAGACACACAGACAGATGCTGTCAAACAGACGCCTGCCTGCGTCACCCTCCCGGTCACCTCTGAGGTGGCCCTTGAGCTGACACACCTCCCAGAGCGGGTGCTCCCGCAGCCCCGCGCTCCTTCCCCCAGCAGCCCTGCCAGTGAGTCGGGCAGGTGTCCCGCAGGGATCCATACGGTGTTCCTGCGCTCCTTTCAGAAGTAAGCAGCCAGACTTCTCTGCCTCATCTGAAGCCGCCACCACCGGGAGGTCCACGGGAAGCCTGGCCAGCCTGGATGACTGCGCCGGGTTGCAAGCACTGGGGCGTCGCCTCCAGCACCGTGACGGCACGGCAGGACACGCTGATCAGAGGGGGTGGCGCACCGCACAAGTGCTCAGAAGAGGGGGTTACGGGGGGAAGGGGGCGGTCAGGAGTCTGAAACCACCCGCCACTCTGTGGAAGAGAGAGGAGGCCTTCTATTCCCATAAAGAGTACCGTCTTGGACACCCACCGGGACGGGTGGGCCCTGCGGGTGGACCCTGAGGAGGCAGCACCCACTCGACGGCGCTCAGTGTGAATTGTCATTATTGTTAGGGCCACGTGAGTCACCCCCACAATCACGTAGCCGCTCAGGGCCAGGGAGGAACCGTTCTTCTCCTGCTGGTCCATGAGGAGCCACTGGAGTGTCCTGGAGGCTCAGCGGCTCAGCACTCTATGTTCCGTGACAAGTTCAGCGGTTCGAGCCCACCAGCTGCGGGCAGCAGCAACGGCACCCTCACTAGCCACACATCCGGGTCCTGGCCAGGCCCTAGCAGGGTTAGGTTGCTGATGGAAAGGTTGGTGGTGCAAACCCCTCCCCCCCTCCCCAGGAGATGGATGTGTCCATCTGCCTCCGTCAAGATGACAGCCTTGGAAAGGCCCCGGGAAGGGTCTGTCGTGTCCAATATGGCTCTATGAGTCAGATCACGCTCTTGCCATCGACTTCACGATGGAGTGACCTTTTTTCTTTTGAATCATTTTATTGGGGGCTCTTACAGCTCTTATCACTAGCCATCCAGGTATCCATGATGTCAAGAACATTTGTACATATGCTGCCAGCAACAGTTTCTATCTACTTGAGCCCTTAGTATCAGCTCAGTTTTTCCCTCCCTCCTTCCCTCCCTTATGAATCCTTGATAATTTATGAATTATTATTTTTCTCATGTCTTATACTGACTGATGTCTCCCTTCACCCACTTTTCTGTTGTCTATCCCCCTGGGGGGCGGTGTTAAATGTCAATCATTGTGATTGGTGCCCCCTTTCTCCCTTCACCTTCCCCTACCCTCCTGGTATCAATACTCTCTTTGTTGATCCCGAGGGGTTTATCTGTCCTGGATTGCCTGTGTTTGCAACTCTTATCTATATTGGCCAGATTTGTAAGTTAGAATAGGGTCATAATCATTGGGGGAAGGAAGCATTCAAGAACTCAAAGAAAGTTGTGTTTCATCGATGCTAGAACACACTCTAACTGTCCTGTCTTTTCCTTAGGACCCTGTGGTAGGGGGATGGGAGTGACATTTCTTTATGTGGCTCTTCCACCCAAGACTCAGGAACTCCTGCCAAATGATTGGGTGGAACTATGCACACCGGTCTCCTGTCACACCTGACAGAAGGGATTGGGCAGTTTTCCTCACTGGATCAAAGGCTGAGCCACCTCTGAAGGAGGGGCAGAAGAGAGACCCCGAGGAGCTGGGAAGAACATGTTCAAGATCTGTCTGTCTGGAGGGGGGAGGGAGAGGTGTCCAGACCACGTCCAGACTCACAGACTGCGACACAGACACAGAGGAGCAGTACAGAGACTACGGGATCCTCCCTTCTTGTCTGTGGGTCCGTGAGGCAGGGAGTCGGGTGGGCTGGCCATTTGCTGGCCGACTGAGGACTGAAGAGAGACTTGACTGCCGGTGCAGGAGACCGATGACGGTCCTTATGTTTGGCTGATCCTGACTTATGTAACCTATAGAAACTCTAGTTGTGGGCTTACGTAGCGAGAAAATGTTTTGAGAATGACGATGGCAACAAATGTACACAGGCTAGTTGCATGCCCTGGATGTGTGTGTGGATCGTGATAAGAGTTGTATGAGGGCTGAGGCCTGGTGGCGTGAGTGGTTGAGTGCGGGACGGCGGCCCACGGGCTTGGCAGTTCAAATCCAGAGGTGACAGCTCTCAGGAGCAGCACTGGGTAGCGCCCACGACCACCAGAGGCAGTGATGCCCACAAAAACAAAAAACAAAAAAGATTTGTATGAGCCCACAATACAATGATTAAAAAAAAAAAAGAAACCCTAATTGTTGTTACGCTAGGTGCCATCAACTGGGTTTCATCCTACAGCGACCATGTGCACAGCAGAACAAACCCCTGGCCCTTTCATGCCACTCTAGCCATTGTGGCTGCTCCTGAGCCCGTCCACCTCTAGGAGAGCCTTCCTCTTTCTCCCTGCACCAAGCACGATGTCCTTCTCCAGGGAGCCATCCCTCCTGACGACAGGGCCATGGTATATGAGACGAAGCCTGGCCACGCGTGGCACTCTGGCCATGCTTCTTCCAAGACGGAGCCCTCTGTCCTTTGAGCAGTCCGTGTTTCTTTCATGGACTCCAGCACCACAATCCCAATCTACTCATTCTTCTTGGTCTTCGTTCTTCCGCTTCTGATGTCCACATGCGTGGGACGCAATGGAGAATACTGCAGGTCAGGTCAGGGTCACCTCAGTCCTTCAAGCGACCGCCTAGCTTTTCAACACGCTCCAGAAGTCTTGTGCAGCGGATGTACCCAATGCAGTATGTCCTTCAATCTCGTCACTTGCAAGACAAAATCCTGGATGATGTCATTCCTTTCTCCACTGATCAGGATGTCACTCACAGGTCTGGTTGTGAGGATTTTTGTCTTCTTCACGCTGATTTGTGACACACACTGAAGGTTGCAATCCTTGATGCTTCAAGTCCCTCTCACTGTCAGCAAGCCAGGTGTGTCGTCTGCATACTGCAGACTGTTAATAAGCCTCCCTCCAATCATGGAACCACGTTCTTCTTGATATAAACCAGTTCCTCTGAGGATTTGCACAGCATGCAGATTGAAGATGTCTGGTGAGAGGATACAACCGTGATAGCCCCCTCTCCTGAATTGAAACCAGGCAGAGTGCCCTTATTCTGTTCCCACACTGCCTCTCGTTCCACGTACAAGTCCAGCAGGAGCACAAGGAAGTGTTACGGCATCCCCAGTCTTCTCAAGGTTATCCACTGTTTGTTATGATTCACACAGTCAAAGGCCTTTGCACAGTCAATGAAACGCAAGTAAACATCTGTGTTAGGGTAGACTAGTGAATTCATAAGCATGCATATGTATGTAAGAGAGAGTTTTATATAAAGGGTAATTGTACATTAAGAAAACATCCCGGGCTGAGCCCCGGTGGCGTAGTGGTTGTGCACGGGACTGTGGCCCACTGGGATGGAGGTTCAATTCCAGCTCCACAGGAGCAAAGGCTGGGCCTCTTACTCCCACCACCAGAGGGCAATGGTGCCCAAAAAAACAAAAAAAAGAAAAGAAAAGAAAACATCCCAACCTAGTCCAGTCCAAGTCATAAGTCTGATATGAACCCATATGTCCAACACCAATCTAAAAAGTCCTCGTCGCACTCATGAAACACATGCAATGAAGCCAAATGCACGATGATCACAGACTTCAGTGGATAGAAAGTCTTTGGATCCAGGGGTGTTGTAAGCATCTCAGCACTGGCAGCGGTCTTTCAAGCATCTAAGAGCTGGCAGGGGCCTCTCTATGGCTTCTCAAACAACTCAGAGCTGGCAGAGGTCTGTTTTTCTGTGGCTTCTCTGGCTTCAGAGGTCTAGTGGTATCCATGTGGTTTGTCTGACTCAGAGCACTAGGGTAGCTCCATGTGGCTTCTCCCAGGGATGTCTCCTTGTCAGTAAGGAGTCTTCAAGTGAGTGAGAGACCATCTCCTGCTTCCAAGAAGGAAGTACCAGACTTCCCAGAATTCTCAGAGAAGAAGGCCATGCCCACACAGGGAACTCAGTGGCTATCTCCAGGCTAGACTCCACCCCTACATCTTAATCCTCAACTTGACAGCAAATTAGGTGACTGTCACAACATCTTTCTGGTATTCTCTGCTTTGAGACAAGAAGCAACCAGATTTTAACATTGGAAAAGCAGGACACCATTGATTGGGGGTGGGGGTGAGGTAGAGGGGATATATTCCCTTCCTGTTCTCCCATCATTCCCTAGCTTGTCATGCATTCTTTCCAAAAATCAAGACATTTAAAAAAAACACCATGGGACGCGGGAAAAATTGTTTAAAATCAGGACTGTCCCGCCAAAAGCGGAACGTCTGGTCACTTTATCCATCTGACCGCAGCCATGATATCCCATGCTCCATGTCCTCCTCTGAACCTGACCTGGCCTTCTGGCAGCTTCCTGGTTTTACTTTTTCCATTGTTGGATGATTTTCAGCAAAATCCACTAGCATATGATATTAATGATATTGTTCTATATGGGCATTCTGTTGGATCACCTTTCTTTGGCAGGGGGACAACTATGGATCTCTTGCAGCCAGTTGGCCAAGTAGCTGTCTTCCAAAGTCCCTGGCACAGATGAGTGGGTGATCCCAGTACTCCAGCAACTGCAAATGATCTTCCATCAATTCCAGGAGCCTTGTTTTGGGCTAATGTTTTCAGTGCACTTTGAACTTCTTCATTCAGTACCACCGATTCTTGCTCATATGTTACCTCCTGAAATGGTCAGCTGTCCACTCATTTTTTCTGGCACAGTGACTGTGTCTTCTATCCATCTTTTTTGATGCTTTCTGCATTTTGTCTTCCATGCTCGACGTCCACATGCATGGGAGGCAATGGAGAATACCGTAGCTCGGATCAGGGTCACCTCTGGGGAATATTTTCCCCATAGAATCCTTCCAGATTGCAACTTGAGGCTTGAATGCTTTCCTTCAATTCTTTGAGTCTCAGCATGTTCTTCCCGGTTGGTTTCTGATTTCTAGGTCTTTGTGCATTTCATTATAATATTCTAATTTGTCTTCTTGAGCAGCCTTTTGAAATTTTCTTTTTTTTTGTGGGGGGGGGGCATCACTGCTCTCCGGTGGTGGGAGTAGGAGGCCCAGCCCCACTGCTGGAATTGAACCTCCGTCCCAGTGGGCCGCAGTGCTGCGCACAACCACTACGCCACCGGGGCTCAGCCCCCTTTTGAAATTTTCTATTCAATTTCTTTGACTTTATCCTTTCTTCCACCTGCTTTAGCTATGCTATGGTTAAGAGAAAGTTTCAGAGTCTCTTCTGACACTCACTTTCTCTTCTGTTTCTTTTGGGGGGGACATCACTGCCCAGCCTTGCTCATGGAGAGCTGCTGCTGGATTTGAACTGCCAAGCCAGTGGGCTGTAGTCCTGCACTCAACCACTACGCCACCGGGGCTCAGCCCCTCTTTTCTTTCTTTCCTGTCATTTTAATGACCTTTGATAGTCTTGATGGCCTCCCACAGTTCATCAGGTCTTCTGTCATTAGTGTTCAATGCAGCAAACCTGTTCCTCAGATGTTCTCCATATTCAGGTGGAATAGACCCAAGGTCGTAGTTGGGCTCCTGTGCACTTGTTTTCATTTTCTTCAGCTTTACCTGAACTTGCATTTGAGCAATTGATGACCTGGTCCATCAATCAGCTCCTGGCCTGGTATTAGCTGCTGATATGGAGCTTCTCCATCGTGTCTTCCCATGGACATAGTCAACTTGGTTTCTGTGTATTCCAGCAGGAGAAGCCCACGTGTATAATTCCCTTTTGTGTTATCGAAAAAAGGTGTTTGCTATGTGTGCTAGTCTGGGGAGACTAGAGAAAAAAATGCAGACACTCATGTGTATAAGAAAGAACTTTGGGCTGAGCCCCGGTGGCCTAGTGGTTGTGTGCGGGACTGTGGCCCACTGGGACGGAGGTTCAATTCCAGCAATGGGGCTGGGCCTCCTACTCCCACTACCGGAGAGCAGTGATGCCCCCCCCCCCAAAAAAAAGAACTTTGTATACGAGAGCACCTGAATATTGAGAAAACAGCCCAGTCTAGTCCAGATCAAGTCCATAAGTTCGGTATTAACCCATGACTGATACGCATCTATAAAGTCTTCTTCAGACTCATGAAACCATGCAATGATTTCAAATGCAGGAAGATCACAGGCCAGTCAGTTGGAAGCTTGTGGATCCCGTGGTGTTGTAAGCATCTCGGCGCTGGCATGAGTCTCCATGTGGCTTTTCCAGCTCCAGAGGTCTGCCTCTATTAGCCTCTCTCCATGCGTCTTCTCCGCAGGGTTGTCTCACAGGGAGAGAGAGTGTGTCTCCCACCTCCAGGGAGGAAGACAGGAGTTCCCAGGATCCTCAGGAGAAGACCATGCCCACACAGAGACCTCCTTGACTATATCCTGATTGACAGAGACCTCATTGGTTGCATCCACTCTTTTACTCTAATCCTCAAGTTGACATCAAATTATGTAACCACCACACTATGAAACAGCAATAGTCATTGGTCTTGGAAAGTTTATCATGTCATCTCCAGCTTCATTTCTATCACCAAGTCAATGTTTTCCAACTGCTGCTCTCTTTCCTCTTTGTTTCTAACTTTTGCATTTCAATTGCCGAAAACTATCAGTGCATCTTGATTACATCTTGGTCAGTGCATCTTCTAGCCAGTTGACTAGATCAATATATGACTGAAGTTATTGGTAGAAATTTTTAATTTCTTCCTCATTTGTTCTTGTGGTTGGTGCCTAAACTTGAATAATAGTTGTATTGAATGGGTTTCCTTGAGGGAGGCTAGATTCTATAACAAACAGCATTGAACCTTGTGTTAGTCCGGGTGGACTAGAGAAACAAATTCATAAACACACATATGGATATAAGGGAGAGGTTTATATACAAGAGGAATGGAACATTGAGAAAGCATCCCAATCCAGTCCAGTCCAAAGTCCAATATTAGGCCACAGGTCCAATACTAGCCTTTAAAGTCTCCTTCCGACTCACAAAGCATGTGCAATGACACCAGGACAATCACAGGCCAGTGGATGCAGTCTTGCGTATCCAGCGGCAGTAGAAGCATCCTAGTGCCTGCAGGGGTCTCCCCATGGCTCCTCGTTTCCAGGGCTCAGGGTCCATAAGCAGCATCCAGTGGCGGTAGAAGCATCTCGGCGCTGGCAGGGGTCTCTCTGTGGCTTCTCTAGCTTCAGAGGTCTGGTTCTATCAGGGTAAGCCCATGGGGCTTCTCATTCCGTTCATCCAGTTCCTAGGACTCAGGGTCTATGCGGCCATCTTGTCTTTTCAGTAGAGCATCTCCGAGAGCCTAAGTCGAGAGTCTCTCACTTCCACGGAAGAAATAGCGTGAGATTTCCCAGAATTCTCAGAGAAAGCGATGCCCACACAGAGGTCTCTTTGGCAATCTCCAGATCGACAGGCTAGGCTCCACCCCTACATTCCCAGTGCTGAAATTGACACAGATCAGTATCTGCCACATACCTCACAAATCATGCTGGATTTAGCAAGATCCTTCCTGACAATAAATGCCACACCATCCCTCTTGACTCTGTTATTCCCAGCAAAAGTAAATCACAGGATTTTCTGATTCAGAATGGCCAACACCAGTCTGCTTCGGCTCACTAATGTCTAGGATATTGATCTTTTGTTGTTCCTGTTGTCGTTTTCATCTTCCCCTCCCTCCCCCACCCCCTTCCCTCACGAGCTCCTGATAACTTGCAAATTATTATTATTTTGCCATACCTTATACTATCCGACGTCTCCCTTCACCCACTTTTCTGTTATGGGGGTATCCATCTTTATGTATTGAATTTCATTTTTGACTACTTCCGATTTTCCCACATTCAGACTCCTCACGTTCCTAGTTCCAATTGTTGGAAGATTTTGCAGCTATTTCCCCATAATGTGAGTCGTGCCCCATCAGCAAATGAAGATCGAGGCTGCACCCCCACAGGCCTCACCAGGGGAACGCCCCTTCAAGAACCCAGTCCCTCCTCAGTCACAGTTCCAGTGTCCTTGGACCAAGGGTCCATCTGGCTGTGCCTCTCATCATGTGCCATTCCCATTCGTTGGGCCTTCACTACCTGACATGCTTCAAAGTGACACAGAAGGGTTTCAGTGGCCACTCCCTGGGATGTGGGGACCCAGGTTCTGCTTCCTCATCTGCCCTGAGTCCAGAAGCTCTTCTGGAGCCTGTTCACTGTGGGTGACCTCACGGGCATGTGAAATACCAGTGACCCAGCTCCCGGAACCACAGCCACCCCAGTGTGACAAGCTGACAAGCCCGGGGGACCCTTCCTTGGTAAGTGTCCTGCATAGTGCCGTGTGGCCTCCGAAATGAGCACAGAAGCAGAACGGGTGGGGGGATTGGTGGTGTCGACGTGGGTCATGAAGGATGGGCTGCAGCAGAGGCTTGTCCGGCGCTCCTGCCTCCTGACCACGGGGAGGCCAGGGGAAGCCGGGCAGCCACCTGCGGGCCCTCTTGCCGGTTTGCTTTGCAGTTTGAAGGATTCTGTCCTTGGACTCAGGAGGGAAATCAGGTTCGGAGCTTCCTGGAAGAGCCTCCTCTCCCACAGACCTGGTCCAGGGCCCCAGGACATCCCAACTCGCCGTGTTGATCCAGGCCTGGCTCTGTCCTGTCCTCTGTCCTGTCTACAGGAGAAGCTGGGGGTCAGGGAGGGAGGGAGGGAACCACCTCCTGTGGAGAGACATCTGCTCTGTCAGCATCTCCCAAGAGCTGTTGTGCCTGGTCCCAGCTCCCTGTGGGCCTCCCCTCACCTCAGCCCCTTGCTGGGCGGCCCCCTGGCAGCACCGTGCTGGGGCTGTGCTCCTCTGAGGCGATGACTTAGGAGACGCAAAGCAGGAAGCTGCTGCTGCAAACACAATCTTCTCCAGACCCAGACAAGCCCTGAGCAGGCACAATGGCCTCTGTGGGTGTAGCAGAGCCGGGAGGAGGGAAGAGCATTTCAAGGACGCACTGGAGCAAGACAGGCCTTGTTCCCTGTGCCCAGGCTGAGAGAGGTGGGCCTGCCTGAGGGCCAAGGGCCAGAGGCAGGGGACAGAGACAGTTTAGGAAGGCAACCATCCATGCCCAGTCTGGCCCCCTGTCAGCAGAGGCCCCACCGACTCATTCCCATCGCCGTTTAGAGAACTCACACGGACCGGGGACGGACAGACTGCAGCTGTCTCCTGGGGGTCCCAAGGCTGTCCGTCTGTCAGCAAACAGACATCTTTCTCCTGAGGCTCGAGCGCCGTGTGTGAACTAGGGGCCTCTCAGTCATCAGTCCCACAATGAACAGACCCAGCGAGGGCTGTGATCAACAGAGGTTGAGGCCTTCTGGAAGCTTCAGCGAGAGTCAGGAGCTGGAGGAAGAGGCAGGTGGAGAAGCACAGGGAATGGGGCACTGGGCACAGGCAGCAGCGGGGAGGACGGTTCTGCCCAGGGTCAAGGTCACTCCCTCACTGCCGGTTCAGATGGAGACTTGGGATGACAGCCGAGGGCTGACCTATAGGCTGGCCTCGAGCCTCCAAAGCACCTCAAAGCAGGCCCACAGGCTGCGTGGGTAGTCTGAGAAAGTGTGGTGCCCGGGAGGCTGCAGCCTGAGCCTGGTCGGGTCCTCCCGCCTAGGACAGAGGAGCAGAGTTTGCAGCAATGGAGTGCAGACCCAGACGCCCCAGTCACACTCACCTCCAGGCTGTCCTGAGGGATCGGGGGTCAGGGCTTCCTGTGAGGGCTGAGTGCCTCAGTCCTGCAGCCAGAGCTTGAGAGGCCCTGGCCACCCTCTCCCTGCTCACAGCTTCGAAGGCCAGGCCTGGCTGCCTGACTGTGGTCCGGGATCTATGTAGGGACCCTCGCCGGCTCCCACCCCTCTGGCTCCTGCGATGGCTCCTCTGCAAGCAGGGGGTGGGGCTGGGATGGGGAAACAGCTGTTAATTTGCTCATCTCTGCTAATTTGAAAAGGAGCCTAAACCACCGAGCTCAGTTGCACGGCTCTGCCAAGGGTGCCGTTTACGCCCAATTACGTGCTATTAGTGCATTTGGTCCTTGTTCCCAAGCCGGAATAATTGCAGATCGGGTCTTGGGGCAATTAACACAATGAAGGTCTCCATCTCACTTCCGCAGGGCACAGACCAGGGAGGTGGCTGCAGAGGATGGCCGCCGGCAGACCAGCCTCCTCGTCCCAGAGTGGAGTTCCCAAGGTCGCCGGAGGAGAGGCAGCCGGGATGGCTGAGGGAAGGAACAACACTGCGTCCGTCCGTCCGTCCGTCCGTCCGTCCACCCAGACATCCGGCTGTCTGTTTCACTTTGAGCTCCTCCCCATCCACGAAAGTCCCTGCTGTCGTCATCCTCCTGGCCCTGGGCTCTCTCTTCCTCCCCACCTCTAGCTAGTCACTGGGCTCCGCCATGCCCGGCCCCATCACTTCCTGGATCCTTGTCATCCGGGCATCCTGATGACGGAAACTACCTTGCAAACAAAGGGTCTTAGTCACCCGGTGCTGCTGCCACAACCGCCTTGTGACGGGGCGGCTTCCCTGAGCAGCACTGCACCAGCTCACAGGCAGATCGGCTGACAGAAGTCAGGGCAGGTATGGCCGGGAAGGGTGTCTTTGTGTAAGTCAGTGCCCCCTCCCCTGGCTCCTGGACTCCCCTGTCTCAGTGGTCATCAGGCTGCCTGACCTGGGCCTGGGGCTGCTCTTCCTATCACCCAGAAGCAATTAGGTTTAGGATCTACCTCACAGGGATCAGAGCGCAGAAGACTGATCCCACGCCATTCCTTGAGATCCTGTCCACAAAGATGCTGCTGGTAGCTGCTGTCAAGTTGGTCTGGCCCATAACAACTCTCTGTACAGCAGAGCAACCACTGCCCCGTCCGGTGCCACGCTCCCCAAGGTCGTTAAGTCGAGTCTGTTAGTGTCCCTTCTGTGTCCGTCCATTTTGTCTCCTTTCCCCTGGCTCTCTGTGTTAATCTGGGTAGACTAGAGTAACAACTTCGTAAGCACACATATGTATATAAGAGAGAGTTTTATATGAAGGGTAATTAAGAAAACATGCCAGCCCAGTCCAGTCCAAGGTCACAAGTCTGAAATTAGCCCATCTGTCCCAAACCAATCTATAAGTCCTCTTCACACTCACGAAACACATGCAGTGATGCCAAATGCAGGGCGATCACAAGCCAGTGGGCAGAAAGCCTTTGGATCGGGTGGTGCTGTCGGCCTCTCAGCGCTGGCGGGCGTCTCCACGTGGCTTCTGTAGCTCCAGGGATCTGGCGACATCAGAGTAGGTAGGTCCCTGTGACTTCTCCTCAGGAAGCCGGCCTTGTCAGTCAGGTCTCTCAGGCAGCGAGCGTTGTCAGTAGAAAGCCTCCAAGGAAGTGAACTGAGAGAGACAGTGTTTCCTGCCTGCAAGAAGGAATTCCCACATTTCCCAGAAGTCTCAGGAGAAGGCCACGCCCACACAGAGGTCTCATTGGCTAGCTCCAGATTGACAGGCTAGACTCCACCCCTCCACTCTTAATCCTCAAATTGACACCAGATGAGGTACCTGTCACACCCTCTATTTTACCAAGCATGATGTCCTTTCCCAAGGCCCAGGCACTCCTGGTAACATGATAGCAAGGGGTGGGGGTGGGGGATAGGATTCCAAATATCTGGGGTGGCCATATTTCAACCCATAATGCTGCCGTGTACTGTTTTTTTATGTTGCACCAGTGATCACAGTCAGGCATCTGCACACCGCTGGACAGCGCCTTTCAAGCCCACCGTCTCCTTCCACACCGGCAGCAACCGGCACAACCACCCACGTCACAGAGAAGTCCACCCCAGGAAGAGCAGAGCTGAGACCTCAGACTCATGACCGTGGAGTCCATTCCGATCCAGAGAGACCCAGCAGTTCCGGGCAAAGGACCCCAGTGGCTTTCCAAGATAGTCAGCATGGAAAGCTTCCTCTCTCTCCGGAGGAGAGGCTAGTGGTTTCGAATGGCTGACCTTGAAGTGACCTTAGCAGCTCACTGTGTAATCACTAAACTCCGGCTAGGACTTCTGGTTTCACATACAGAGCACCTTTCCTGTAGCCCTCCCAGCGTGGAATGTCTGTTGTCAGACACCACGGAGTCGGTTCCGATCCATAGGGACCTCACACAGGACAGAAGGACACCCTACACGCGGCTGCGCTGTCCTCACGACTGTTCCTGGGCCTGACCCAGTGCAGCAGCACTGGGTTGTGCCAGTCCCTCTTGCTGAGGGCCTGCCTCTCTTCTGCTGTTCCTCTCCTTGACCAAGCTCGATGCCCTTCTCCCGAGCCTTGTCTCTCCTGGCAGCACTTCCTTTTTTTTTTTTGGGGGGGGGGCATCACTTCTCTCCGGAGGTGGGAGTAGGAGGCCCAGCCCCACTGCTGGAATTGAACCTCTGTCCCAGTGGGCCGCAGTCCCGCACACAACCACTACGCCACCGGGGCTCAGCCCTTTTTTTTTTTTTTTTGGCATCACTGCCCTCTGGTAGGAGTGGAAGGCCCAACCTTGCTGCTGCTGGATTTGAACCGCCAAGCCAGTGGGCTGTAGTCCCACACTTAACCACTACACTACCAGGGCTCAGCCATGGCAGGCCTTCCAAAGGATGTCAAAGTCTCACCATCGCACCTCCAAGGAGTGCTCTGACCCTACTTCTTCCAAGGCAGATCAGAGTAGCCCAGTACTGGAAAGCTTAAGGGAGACGAAATAGAATGCTATCTTTACAGCAGAATCTCTCTGGACCCTTCATCTAGTGTGACTTTCAAGAGACTGAGTGCTCCGGGCAGCCTTGGCCAGTCTTCGTTGAGTGTGAGTGTCCAAGCTCAAGCCCAGGTCTGCCAAGGAAGAGGGAAAGTCCAACCTTGATGGCAATGGAAAGGCCGATCCTGGAGGCCTGGCCGAGGCCGGGCATGTCACGGTGGACTCCTCACTCTCTAGGACTTGGCCAGGAGCACAGCTCCACGTCTCTGACCACAACCACAACCTGTGCTTCCCCTTAGATGCCCCAAATGCCCCATGGCATTGGGCAGAGACGCTGCACAGACCTCATGAGAGAAGAGCAAGGATGCAGCGTGGAGGACTGAAGGACACAGGGCCCGCGCCATGGCACCCTCCATCAGCTCCTGTGCAGGCGGACGTGGGACCCCGGACAAGGAAGACAGAAGAATAAGAATCGGTGCCTTTGAATGACGGTGCTGGTGAAAGTTATTGGAAGCCCCGTGGATGCCAAACTCCCGGACAAACCTGTCTTCAAAGAAGGACAACTGGAATAGTTCTGAGAAGCAAGGAGGGCAAGACTTCATCTCATACCCTTTGGACGAGTTGTTCAGAGACTGATCCCTGGGAAGGGCCAACACGTGCGGGGGAGTAGAGGGGCAGTGAGAGGGGAAGACCCTCGGTGAAATGGGTTGACACAGAGGCCGTCATCATGAGCTCAGACGTCACCATGGCCGCCTTCTGTTGTACAGAGCATCGCCGTGAGGCTGACCCAGCTTGGCAGCGCGGACACCACCGCCACCGTCTCCTCCCTAGGCTCTGCCCCCTGGTCACTCTCCGTAGCTGGCTCCTCGCTGGCCATGGAGGCAATAGGGCTACTTCCCAGCGTCTGTGGTTCGTGCGCAAGGTGGCCATCTCCTGAGTGGAGCTTGTTTGGGGCTCTGGGGACAGGCAGTCTGCTGTCCGTGATGGCTGCTGGGTGCCGGGCTGCTCCACAAGGGAGAAGCCCAGTTTGGGATTGGAGGCAGCGAGACCCCCAGGCCAAGCAGCAGAAACGAGCCGAGGGGGAAGACAGATCTGGATGGGCGAGTTCTGAGCGTACCAGCCCAATTCCAGTCCCTAAGCCTGGGTTCTTGCAGCAATTCCCTTAACTGTGAGGGTCACCCAGAGCCCTTCCCAGCAAGGTGAGCCCACCGCAGCTGGGTTTCTGTCACCTGCAAACCAAAGGTCCGACCAGTACAAGTCCCTGAGTCCCTCCGATAGCTCAGAGGCTATTTGCAGCCCAGACCAACAGGGCAGAGGTGTGGCATGTTTGCTGTTTGTTGGTTTTTAAATCATTGTATTGGGGGCTCTTATCCCAATACGTGCATGGATCCATTGTGTCGAGCACATCTGTGCATTTGTTGCCGTCATCATTCTCAAAGCAGTGGCGTGGGGTTCAATCTATGTAGGTACACCCCCTAAAGCCCGCGCTGAGGCCCTCCGCCTGTGAAACAGAGCAGAGAGGACACCCTCTTCTCCTTGGCCCCAGATTTCCGCATTGTCAGCGGGATTCTGGTTCAGAAATAAAGTCACTGGATCTCTGGGTCACAGCGGGGCTCAGCAGGCATATTGCCCAAGGTCAAGAAGCTTTTACTCGCTCAGCACGGCTTCCCCGAGAGTCCACAGGGGGTCAGTTCTGGGGACACAGCAGTGAAGCAGCCAGACAAGCTCTCTGCTCCCAGACAGCGAGCGTGGGGTCCAGTGGGAGGAGCGAGGCTGAAACACGCCAACAAGGAAGCCCACAAGTTAGGCTATTTCAGATGGAGACGTGAGAGCGATGGAGAAGTGGAGCGATGGGAGGGGCAGAGGTGGGGAACCAAGGGGGAGGAGCCTGTGGAAACGGTCCGTGAGGTGATGCCTGAGATTGTGGGAGAAGGACTTCTGCAGAGCAAACAGGCAGTGCAAAGGCCCTGAGGTGGGAGCGAGCCCAGGCAGGGAGCAAAAGGATGAAGTGGCTGGAGTGTGGAGAGCAGGGAGCGAGAGGGACCGGGTTTCCCCAAAGGAGACATGGCCATAAAAGAAGCCGTAACAGGATTTCTAAGCATTTGCACAATAGAAGCCGTACCCAACAAGAAGACAGAGTGGTAAGCATGGTTACGCAGCGTGCCGGTGCGGAGCGGTGACAAAGACAGGCAGGTTTTCTCTGCCCCATGGTGACAGCTGCCGTCTCGGAGGTGCCCGGAGAGGTGCGGGCAGCCCATCCACAAGGCCGGCTTCCCTGTCAAGTCCCATCGTGCTATGTGGGAGACAGAGAGTGGAGGGAGGGGCAGGACGCTCTGCTGCAGGTACTGTGTGTCCTCAGCGGGAAGAAGTCCAGCTGTGGTTGCCGCTTTACTCAGCACTGTGGGTCCATGTGCCAGAAGAAGACGGCTTTACTGTCTATGGATAAATGTGGATTGTTGTACCATCCTTAATAAACATGACAGCCCCTCAGAATCAGCCCCAATGAGTCTTCTTGAGGAAAAATAAATATAAGGCACTGTCTTCTTTTGGGGGAAACATAGTGGGAGCTGAAGCTGCGCTGAGCTGAGCCAGGTCACTGAGGCCAGGAGGACGTGGCGGTTTGGGGGGAAGGGGGACCTCGAGCCAGTTCTGCCTCACAAAGGCCCCCACGTGCCCCAATGGAATGAGACAATCTCTGCAACTGAAGAGTCTTCCCTGAAGTCCGCAGCTTCAAGGGCATTGCTGCAGTCACTGTATCAGGCAATGAGTCTTCCCCACTCCCTGCCCCTCGAACTCTACTTTAACAAACATGATGTCCTTCTCCACGGATTGGCTCCCCTTGATACCATGTCCAAAGCAAGTCTCACTCTCCTTACGTCTTCTTACTTTGAAATCATTTTATTGGGGGCTCGTACAACTCTTATCACCATCCATGCATCCATCCATGGTGTCAAGCACATTTGTACATTTGTTGCCCTCATCATTCTCAAAGCATTCGTTTTCTATGTGAGCCCTTGGTATCAGCTCCTTTCCCCCCTCCCAACCCCACTCCACCCCCTTCATGAACCCTTGATAATTTATTATTATTTTGTTATATCTTATACTGTCCGACGTCTCCCTTCACCTACTTTTCTGTTGTCCATCCCCCAGGGAGGGGCGCTATATGTAAATCTTTGTGATCGATTCCCCCACCTTCCCCTTCCCCTCCTGGTATCGCTACTCTCATTGTTAGTCCTGAAGTGGTTCCTCTGTCCTGGATTCCCTGTGTTTCCAGCTCCTATCTGTACCAGTGCACATGCTCTGGTCTAGCCGCATTTGTAAGGTAGAATTGGGGTCATGATAGTGGGGTGAAAGGAAGCATTAGAGAAGTAGAGGAAAATTGCATGTTCCATGGGTGCCGCACTGCACCCTGCCTGGCTGGTCTCTTCCCGTGATCCCTCTGTAAAGGGATGTCCAGCTGCCACTCTCCTTCCCTCTACGGGGCATTCTGGCTGTCCTTGTCCTGGGACAGAGTGGTCTCATCGTCTAGCCATCTAGGGGTGGCTATGAATTCCATGTTCTTCACTAACATCGCCGCCCCAGGGCACAGAGGCGTCTTCGGCCCCTCTTTGTCACGGGAGAGCTCTGTCTGCATCCGAGCCGCTGAAAACCATGAGCTGCCGCGTCCGACACGCCTGAGCCCTGGCGGTGACAGCTTTGCCTTTTCCCACTCTCGGGAGGTCTCGAGTTGCCTGATGTGACGAACGCTTTCTGCAGGGCTGCTGGCCCGCCTGAAGCCACCTCCTTGACCACTTCCAGCCTGTCCTTGCAGCGCCTGCTCTTCCTCGGTCCAGGGGGAGGAGTTCTGTGGGCGAGGCACACAGAAGGGAAGGGGGCACCGTCAGGAGGTCAGCTCTCACCTTGAGCTGCTGCCCCGGAAGGGGCTAGGGTGGGCATCTGGATGGCAGGGCCTGTGTTGTTGGTTGAGGTATCAGGAAAGCATGCGGCTCCCAGACACCGACCATTAACTCTGCATTCAACAGTTCTGCCTACGCATCACCGTCTTCCCGTGTTCTAGCCCACCCTACCCCACCCCTCTCCATCCCCCAGCGCCTTTCACCCAAGTCAACACCTGTCAGTCCTCTGGGCTGTGGCTTCATTTTCCCTCCTTTTCTCTCCCCCTGCCCTGCTGCCCCCAGGAACCTCATGTCTTTGTGTTGGTCTTTATTCTGATCCCACTGTCCTGGAGCCGATGCCAATGCACAGGGACCCTCTAGGACAGGGTAGAACGGAACCCCTTTCTGAGACAGTGACCGTCTGCACCAGTAGAAGGCTCCATCTTTCTCCCAAGGAGCAGCGGGTGCTGTGTGCTGAGAGCAGCGGTCCTTCGGTGAGCGATGGCCTTTGCAATGCCTGTCCTCCAGGCCTGCCCGTGTCACTAGGTGCCCTGGGGGTTCATCAGGTTCTGTTGCAATGCATAGTCCTCTATTGTGCGTATGCGAAGCAGTTGCTTTATGGAGCTTCTACAGATGGGCGTTTGGGCTCTTTCCAGCATCCTGTTATGGTGAACATAGGGTTGCACCTACCTGGTCATGCTGTGGCTCTTACTTCTTTGGGTACGTACCAAGCCAAGACACTGCTGGGCCATCTGCTATTTCCATATCACCTTCCACAGGCCCCGTGGTGCTCCAGATGGCTCCAACGACTGAGTTGGGGGAAAGCAGATCACCAGCCTTCTTTGGGGAGCACCTCTGGGTGGGCCTGAACCACTGACCTTGCCCTGGCAGTCCAGGGTGTTCACTGTTTGCATCACCTGGGGACTCCTTCCAGGCGGAACCCCACGAATGACTCACCTCTCCTGCGATTTGCCTTCCGGATGGGGAGTTGACTTTGTGGGAGAGGCCCCCCGATGGCTCACTAACCTTCCACACGCACAAGTCCTCAGCACACCTGCCCGGACAGGCACAGGCACGGAGGATGCGTTCCTGGCAGAGGGAGCTGTAGATCCCCAGGCCCTGGCTCTCCGCCCTGCTTGCTCCCCACCCCACCCTCCTGTGATGCCGAATGACCCCCCCGGAGCTTCATCCACTCCCCCCAGACCAGTAGGAGCTCACTGCCCAGCACCTCAGGAGGGTCCAGATGAGCCCCCTTGCTACAGCAAGAGAACAGAGACACCCTCTTCGCCCCCTCCTCTCTCCAGGATGAATGTCTGGAACTCAGAAGGGCTCGTGTGGCCTGGGGAGGGGCGGAAAGAGCAAGCCCAAACTCGAGTTGGCTGTTGCCCATCTAAGCAGCATCAGCAAGAATTCCACCCCAGCGGGCAAGGGCAACAGGGGCGGGGGGGCGGGGGGGGGGGCGAATGGGCTGGGGTTTGGTCAGGCTCTAGCCTGACTTCCGGGGCTGGTCCTGGCAAATCACCCTCCAGCCACTGTTACCTCCTCTCCTGGTGGTGTAGGGGGTCACGTGCTAGGTCCGCACTGGAAAGACACAGATGGAGCCTGTCTATGCCCACGAAGACCTACAGCCTCAGAAACCCTGCCCAGGCCTTCTTGGGGGTCCTTCCTTCCGGCTGCTCTGCTCCTCTGGCTGCTGGGGAGTGGCCAGCTGTGCCCCCTGCTCTGGCTTCCTGATGACCCGCATGACAAGGCAGGGAAAGTGATGGCGGCCATAGGCCAGTGCTGGAGCCTCAGGGAGTCCCCTCCGATGAGCGAGGGTCTTCTCAACCCTTGCCCACGAGGCTCAGCATTGTTGGGGCTGGCTGCCCAGCCAGTCTCTTCTTCCACCTGGGCCAGCACAGGGCAGAGGGTCTTCCTGTCTCTGCTCCCAGCCTCCTGGCGCACGGGGAACCCTCAGGTCTGATTGGCTGCAGCCCTAGCAGGAGCCCGTGACTCAGGTCAGGTTAGCTCTAGGGGAGTCAGGAGAAGACTCAGGTGCCCGGCAGGTGGCTCAGGGCTCCCCTTTGAGGGAAGCTGAGCAGGTGCTGGGGCGAATCTACTCGAGCTGAGAAGGTTCCAGATAGAGGCCCAGCAGGGGCAGAGGTCCCTGGGGCCGGCGGCTCTGCAGCTTCAGCTTCAGCTACTCTGGTGGGCTCTGTGTGCATTCAGCCATGGGGACGCCCAGACCACTGTGCCCATCCCAGGCTGGGAGGCAGGGTCCCCTGGAATGACATCCTTTCAAACCCCCCTCCCCCCACCTTACACACACAAAGTCTCAGGTGAGCAGGTCAGACCCGAGCAGCCTGGGTGCAAAGTGAGTGGCGGGAAGGGCTGCCCTGACCTGATGGAGCCCACAGACAGCACAGAGACATTGCTGTGAGGGGCCGCCTCTGGCCAGGTCCATTGGTGGAGGTGACTTGGGGGAGGCCTCCTCACGGAGCGCAGAGAGCAAGGCTGCCCCTCAGACCCCCTGTGCTCCCCACATGGGACACCCGGACACCTCTCTCCACCCACCGCCCCCCCACCCCAAGCCCCCAGACTCCCCTGCACAGGTTGGCCTGGCTGCGGTCTCCCTCCTCAGGGGTCTGTCTTCCTCTTCCCCACAAGGACACTCAAGGAGAGGCCGCCCATCTGGTAAACAAAGGGCTATTTTTACCTCCTCATTATTTCCTCTCCCAGCTTCCTCAGGCAGGGGCCAGGGGCACACCTCAGCCCTCCCTCCTGGCATCACGCAGGCTGAGCATAGCCTCAGCCCTGCCCAGAGCCGGCAGCTCCAGGTCTCCCCGGGGGGCTGCTTCTGGGCAGGCAGGGCCCCTCAAGGTTGGGCCCCCAGGAGTAGCCCGTGCCCTGAGGTGGGGAGGTAGGGCCACTCCCCAGGTTGCACAGTGGCTCTGAGGTGCCCAAGATCCACGTCGGGGGTCTGGGGGATCCCATGGTCACGGGGTGGGGGGGGGGAGGTGCATCTCAGTCACAAAGCTGGGGCTGCAGGGAGCTGGGTCTCCCGGGGGGGGGGAGGGAAGGGTCTCTCACAGGCCCAGCCCACCTGGGTCCCTCTGTCTGCTCAGAAGGTTTGGCTGGCATGGTGAGAGGAGGCCACAGCCTGGCTTCTCTAAAGCCTAAAGCGGGGGTCAGAGGTTAGGGACATTTCCTGGCAGGTGGGCCCCCGCAGGCCCATGGTTTGCACCGCAGGTGCACTGTCCCCCTCAGCAGTGGGTCAGACCTTTCTTTTGTCATCTTGCTTTGACATCTCTGCAGACAACGTGGTGGCTAGCCACCCCCTCAGTCTGTGCACAGCAGAACCCAATGCTGCCCGGTTCTGGACTGGCCTCATGGTCCTAGGGAGGATCCATTTCAGAACAGCTGTGTTGTTTTTCTCTCAGATCTATGCGTGTTTGTGGGTAAATGTCCTCTCTCTCCCACACTGGTGCAGCCTGCCCGTCTGATGCACCTGCGGGTAGATCACCACGAAGACAGGGCTCTGTGAGCAACACGACTCGCCTCGGCTGTCTCTGTTTCTGTTTTCCGATAGTGTCATGAAGACCTAATTAGCATATCATACAATTCAGTAGTTTGATCCTCTTAAGAAGGGCTGTGCGTTCAACACCGCAAGTTATCTTGGGAATATTGTCTTTCTTCTCATACCCAACACTGTTGACCACCTCCCCTCCGGTGCCCCCAACCACTCCTTTCATGCCCCCAGGAAACTATTCATCCTATAACCCATTTACCCTGACTTCCCTCTACAGAAAAACCATACAAAACAAGACAAAAAAGGATCTGGCAATCATGACCAAATAAAAGTGGGAAAAAATCTTCATCAGAAACAAAGCAGTAAATATTTACAAACAGGAAGACACTTGATTGGGGCAAAAGAGAGACAACATGTGAGGTTCCAGCCTCAAGACAAGACAAGGCCACGGGGTACTTTGTGAGCCTTCCAGGCCAGGAGCTCATCTGGCGACCAGTATCCCGTTGTGGTCCGGGGCTTTTCGTTAGCGAACTTTCCTTCATCAGTCACCAGGCCTTTCTTCCTCATCTTAGTCTGGAAGCTCTGCTGAGACCTGTCTGGCATCCTGTGTGCCTTGAACCCAGACAGATGGCTCCCCCGAGAGCCTCCCTCCTTGGCCTGCTTCTCCTGCTTGCCCGAACACAGTGACGTCACAATAGCCTACGAGAGTGGTGCTTAGAGATGCCCATGCTTCTGACGGAGAAACGGGCTCAGGCATTAAGTGACTTGGACTCTAGGCCAGGTCTGAGCAGCCCCTCAGCAAGCCCAGAATCCAGGACTGCCTTCTTGGGCGGCATGGCAGGCAGGCATTGCCCCCACCCCACAGAGCTTTAGGAGCCTCGGAGGCCTCAGGTCCTAGGCTGGGCCCCGGCATGGAGGCAGGGAGGGAGGGATGCTGAGTGCTCTGGGCTCTGCTCCCTCCTCCTGTCTGCTCTGAGGAAAGAGCAGGCTGCAGTGGGAAGGAGCCGCTGGCTGTGATGTTTTTTTTTAACCACTTGATCATGATCAAGGATTTAATTTTATCCCCTACCCTGGCTGGCTCTGATTCTATTTGGAGTCTGAGCACTAGACAAGCAGGAGGGGCCTGAGAAGACAGGACTCCCACCCCAGGGTCTGTCTCAGCCCCTCCCTGCCGCCTAGCCATGAGTGTCCATGGGGGAGCCTCCCCTCTCCTTGGAAAGCGAGGGACCCTGCTCCAATTAGCAGTCTTCCCCAAGGCCAAGCCGCTTAGCCTGGAGGGAGAGGCTCAGAGGTGGAGGTGGGGAACAGGAGAAGAGCTTGCCGTGGCCTCTCCGGGGATGTGCTCAGCTCTTTCATCCTCATCAAAGATGCATTTAATAAGCACCTAATTGGACCTGGGGCTGTGTTCCCCAAGCTGCAGAGAGGCCCGGCTCTGAACGACTTAAAGCAGAGGGGATGGGGCCTGGGGATACCCATCCCAGTGGCTTAAAGACCATATGTTCTGACCACCTACTGTGCGCCCTCACATCTCCTCATTAGTTTTTACAGCCGCCGTTGGAGGAGATGGTCTCTGGGCCCCATGTTTCTGTCAGTGAGCTCGTTTGCCCCAAGTCACACAGTTGCTGATGGGCAGATCCAGGCTTCTATCTGACACCAGAGTTCTGACCAGAAACCGTCCTCTTCCCTGCCTTCCCGGACAGATGGACAGACCAGGAGTGACACATCTACACAGCGGGAGTAAACAGGATGAACTCAGGTCAAGAGAAAGAGTAACAGCTGCTTTGAGGCAGTCCGGTGTTCAGTGGATCAAAGGTCCTATTATTTACTCCCACGTCATAGGTGAGCAGAGCAAGGCTGAGGCCTGCCCAAGGGCATGGAGGTCTCAGCAGTGAAGCCAGGCTTTGACCTTGGCATTCAGCCCCGATTCTGGGTCTTAGCTGCCCACACTCAGGTAACTCACAGGTGTGCGTAGAGGTGAGCCTGACGAATGCAGGCAATGGGTGAGGGCAGGAAGGGGCAGGGGCAAAGGAGAAGAGGGAGTTATTCTAGAAAAACCAGCCCCACTGTGGGTGCACTTGAATTGGGGCGTGAGGGGCAGGAGTTGAGAGTTGCAGGGGGCACAGGGCCAGCAGAGTTCCTGTGGTGCCCTCCTGACCCGTCAAGTCTGGCGGTTCCGATCCACTGACTGCTGCCTTGGAACAAAGGCTTGGGTGGAAGTGGTCACAGGACGGACACCTGGGTCAGACGCAAGCTGCAAACAACCCCCTAGCCTCGCCTGTGAAACAGGGACGGTGGTGTGTATGTAGTTCATTCGCTGGGTTAAGACGAAGCAGACACCGAGACCCTGTGTCTGAGAGAACTGGCTTCCTTCCACAGAAGCAACGGTCAGGAGGCAGACCCCCCTCAGAGGCTGAGATTCTGGACTGAAGTCATCTCCTGGGGCTGTGCAAGGTAGGGCCCTGTTCACGAAGGTGTGCTCACAGGGCGGTCACCTTCCTTTGCACTCCGGAAGAGGCCTGGGGTGGGGGGAGGGGAGGGTGGATCCAGTGTGTCCCAGCTCACCTGACTTCACATCTTTATCAGAGGGGCAGGTCCAGGTTGACAGAGAAAGGTGAAGGCATATGGTGCTGAGATCAAAGCCTTTCTCTGTCGGGGCCTTTGGATTAGGATTTTACATGAGGATTAGCCAACCCTCCCTCCCCAGCCCCCCTCCTCCCCGAGCTCCTCTGACGAACAGCTCCAGGGCGTCCCTGTGCAGTCTCAGGATTATCTGGGCCTTTCTTGCCCTCTGGGGAGGGAATGGCAGGCAGAGAGCTGTAGAGAGAGGCTGTCCTGCTAAAGGGGGTGCTGTGTAGCATACCCTTCCCCCACACACACCACAGGTCCTGATAAGGGGTTTACTCCCCTGTCCAAAGGTACAGAGGCCCCCAACAGTCTGAACTCATAGCTGCCATTCACCTGCGGTGGCAGGACAAAGCAGCAGCCCTCCATTCATGCCCCTCCCTTCTTCCCCCCACCCCCCACCTCCTGCCTGGGGAGCCCGACAAAAGCCAGGATGCCAGGTGGGCCTCCCTCAGGCTCATCCTACCCCCCAGTCCTGCCCACGGGATCATTACGACCATGCAGAGTACCTGGACTTGGGAGAGCAGACCCAGGGGGCTGCCTGCCTGTGTGGGCTGAGGGACCCTGGAGGGTGCCCTGTGCAGCCAAATACTTTGCCCGTTGCCACCTGCTGGAGCGTCCCTTTCTCATCTTACGTGGCCTAATTCCCATTAGAGACCCGGCAGGTTAGGCAACTCTGGGCGACCTTCGTCCCTCCAGGCTCCGGCTCCGGTTACCGCTCTGTGCTGGGGGCTGGGCAGGTGGGCCCAAGGCCAGCCAGCTCCTCACCCCGCCCAGTGGCTGAGCTGTTGGGCTGAGTTCCTTAGCTGGATTAGCCATGGCCAGCAGCCTCTCTCAGAACGCTGTGGGGAAAGGGATCGGCATCAAAGTGACCTAAGGTAGGCTCTCGAATGTGTCCCTCTGTGGAGTAGTGAGGGCCTCGCTCGAGGTTTCCTTCTAGACAGAGACGTTGAAGCAGATGCCAGCCCAGCACAGTGTAATCCGGACATCAAAGCAGGAAAATGTGGGGGAGTGAGTTCCCCAGCCCGAGAGGGTATTCAAGCAAAGGCTCACACTAAAGCCATGCTCACCACCAGAGAGTGCTCTCAAACCTATAGGGCACGGTAGAACTGGCCCTGTGCGTTTCTGAGACTGTAACTCTTTATGGGACTAGGAAGTCTCCTCTCTCCCACGGAGCAGCTGCTGGTTTCAAACCGCTGACCTTGCGGCTGGTGGCCTAACACATCACCCACTGTGCCACCCGGGCTTATTCAGAGATGCGGCGGGGACTCGGCATCTGGCCACTGGGTGGCTTCCCCGTCCCTTCCAACCCCAACCATCAGTGATTCTGACGGTGTGGCAGCCCCATGTCCTGCTGCCCCACTGCATCCAGTGCCCCTGAGGAGGAAACAGAGGCAGGGAGTCCAGGTAAGGCGTAAACAAATAGAGACTCGATATGGCATCACCAAGGGCGGAAAGGACACATTCTAGAAAGTGCTACCAAAGAAAAACTTCCTAAAGTTGAGATGACTTCAGCATCCAAATCTAATCGGACAGTTAACCAGTATGGACCCTTGCACTTCCAGGAAGGTGGAAGGGAGAGAATGCTTTTGTTACAATCATTGTAAGGCCCCTGCTGCCATATTAGAATGGTGGGGTGCCTGTGATAGTCCCCACAACCCAACCCATCATGGGGTGCTCCGTGTGTCTGTCCATGCACACTGGCAATAACGAACCCCAGCCCTCCTGGGGGAGTCAGAATCTTCAGGTTCAGTGGGTTCAGCACACTAAGCACCCTTGAGCTGGGCTGGCTACGCTTTTGAGTTCTTCCAGATGCCTCGCTCCCAGCTAGCTCTCAGACACTCCAGGAACCTGGTGTTCTCATCACCCCAGTGGCAGATCCTTGGGAAGGCAGGGCCCACCAGCGGCAGGTGACGCCACACTACTCAGTGAGCCCAGCTCTCTGGGAGAAATCCACTCACACACCTGGCTATGAAAAATCTTTATTGTTAAGTTCCCCCCTCCGACAGCTATGTTTTTAGTGGAAATAGAAAGGGCAGCAACTTCGACGTTCTTTCTTGAGAAGAGTTCAGGGCTGCCATGGTTACAAGAGGAGCCCTGGGCTTGGACGGTGGCGGCAGTGGAGGGCACACACTGACCAGGATGCAGTCCCCTGGTGAGCTACAGTGCCAGGGGGTGGGGGTGGGGGTGGGAAAGCAGCACAGCTGCTGACACCTGATTCCACATATCATGCCCTGGGGCAAGGGGACTGAAAAAACTCACCTTTCCCCAGGGGCTCAGCGGGGCCACTGAATTGAGTATGTGTGCGCGACAGATGCCTTGCTGTGGCTGGGTGGCAGCGGTGTCTCCACTGTCCTCTTCCTTGGGGGTGGCTGGCCTCTGTTGGCCAACCAGTGACAGAGACCGGCTGTCGCTGGGGACGTGGGCGCCTCAGCCAGGACACTTGGGAACCCTTTCTGGGGGCAAAGCTCTGGAGGTGCCCAGGCATACATGAGGCGCCTGCTGAGGGCAGGCCCAAGGCTCACTGGCATGGGGCTCCCGCTGAAAGGGAAGGAAGTGCAGCCTGAGTCTTCTCTGGGCTCTGGGTACCCAGGGTGAGAAAGGGGCTTCTGCCATCTCACACGGCTGGGACCGACTGCATCTTCCCGTGGTTCTCGGAAGGTCCCACTTTCATGAATGAAGCAGGAGATGGGAGCCTTGTGGGGGAGGGGGGCAGGTGAAAGGGCTTGAACTTCCTATACCAACTCCATCTATCAGGCCAGAACCTCATCTGCTCAAGACCGTTGCTCCTGGCGGGTTCCTGGGCCTGTGCTTGGCAGCCCTGTGAACCTGCGGGCCAGAGGGCCCATCATAAACCCATGACCGCAGGGCCAGGCAGTGCAGAGCAGACCTGGTCTTAGATGAGGAGCTCCCCTGTGGATGGAGGTGCAGGCCCCAGGGCTGGGTTTAGAGGACAGGGGCCTCTGCTACACTGCGGGGAGGGGGGGTGTATGTGAAGGGGGAGGGAGGGTGTTGGGGGGGGTGTGGAATGCCGCACAGCTGGGGGACCGCCTCATCCCTCTCCAGGTGGTGCCTCAGGATGGGAGGTGCTAGAACCAGTTCATCCTCTCGCCTGCAGGGCTGGCTGTTGGCTGCTGGCCAGCGGCACGCATAAAGCCTGCACCAGACACTCGGTGCTCTGCTCTGGCAGAGGCAGTTCACGATAACAAAGGGCTCCTGCAGGTGCAAGGGGCACTCTGGTCGGTGGACCCATCTTGGGGGATCCGCCTTGAGGGCGGGGGTGTCTCCTTGCACTGTCATTTAAAGTAAATGCATTTCCCACCTGTCCCCCAGGACCCAGAGACCGGCCAGCAGCGAAGTGGGGATGACTCCATGGCAACGGGAGCCACGGGTGAGCCAATGGGAAAGCAAACATAGGAATCAAAAGCCAATCAAATCCATACCCAACCCCCCAAAAAACGTAAAAGCAGCAGCAGGATGTGTGTGTGTGTGTGTAATAAATATTGCAAAGCGCACTTGGTTTCTTTCTTTCTTTTCTTTTTTTCAAGTCAGATATAACAACCAGTGTCCCAAACCCTGTTTCCTGCCTTCCAGATAGAGCAGCAGTTGACCTTAGCAGAACACCTGCAGCCAATCAAAGCAAAGGCCACCCACCCCCACCAACCAGCCAATCAAAAACCATTTCCAGTTTAAGCAGCCTATCAAATCAGACCTCATCACATCCCACCCTCCCATCTCCCCCCCCCCCAAAAAAAAAGGCCTAAATCAAGCACCAGGACTCGGGGAGTTTCCTAAGAAGCTCTCCCGAAAAACAACTTTATGGGGGGCGGGGGGGGGGGGGAACCTCAGAAATAAAAATAAAAGGTTTCTGTTGGTCAAAATTTAAAAATAAAAAAGGTGTCTTCCTGTAGCCAATCTCGAGTCCATCCCCTTCAGCCCATCATAATCGCACCTCAGGGTCGCCCTTGAGGCTGCTCAGCTGGGTTGCAGGAGGGTAGGGGTGGGAGAGCAGGGAGGGCAGTGGGGGCGCTGCCCCTCGGCCAGCTTCGGGTCCACACGGACCTTTGGGTCCATGCCAGCTTCCAGGGTGTTCCGAGTGAGGGGTGTGTGGCTACTGCCTCCGGTCCTCCGTCTCCGACCTGGAAAATGCCATCACCACGTCTTCGGCACCTGCAGACCGGAGGAAAGAACGCGTGAACGGGCTGCTGGTGGCCTGCGCCATCGAAGGGCTCCCTCCAAGCTCGCCAGGGGCAGATGGCTCGCAACCCCCGCAGGAGGTGGGGCGGACCAAGGGCCCTGCCTGTGACCCAGGAGCAGCGCCGCTCACCCCCCAGACAGGGTCCCCAAGGCCTGCAAGCCCCTGCTTTCTCCTCGGGACTCTCAGCCTGCCCCCTTTGTAGGCTCTTTACTCCTTGTGATCTCTGACAGCCATTCCTCTCGGAGCAGCGTTTCCTAGGCCCGGATCCTGAACACCTGCTCACAGGAGGCTGGCCAGGCCCCTTTCCAGCCTGGTTCCTGTGGAGACACTTCATGGCCCCGGTCCTCGCATTATTTTTGTCATCGTGAATTTGAGATCCGCGTCCAGACACTCATGAAGTCACTTCCTTTGTCTTGTTTTCCAGAGACAAGCTCTGACAAACTGCCAGGAGAGGCGGGGAGGAGGGAGAACTCACAGTCTGTCCACCCCCACCACTCTGAGACGGAAGGGCTGACGGCCGGCCGGGTGCACCCGCCTCCTCTGGCCCTCTCCATGAAGGGAGACGCTTCACTGTGCCCAGCACGCCCGGCAGGGGGGCCTTCCAGGCACGCTTCTCTGCTGAACACAGTTGGAATTCTCCAGGGGGGTGGCTGAACGAAGCAGGACACACCTTGCTCCGGAGGGTGGGCTACAGTGGGTGGCGCACAGTGGGCCCACAGGCATGTGAAAAGGGGCAGCTGGGAAGAGGGCAGGATCCCTGCACATTAGTCTACACTGCCCCACCTCCACCCCCACCCCCCTGTCAACACACTAGTGGCTTTGAATGGGCCTCCTCCCCTCACTGCCACCTGCATGGGCAGAGGAGACGAGTTCTGGGAGGCTGGGGAAGGAGGAGTCCTGGCCGAGGCCCCAATTCATAGCTGGGCTTGTGTGAAAGCATCCGGGTGCTACCTAGAAAACCCCTTTCTCACCACCCACCCGTCACCACTCAGCCTCTGTGCCTGTCCGGGTCCCTGACGCCTGGCAACCCTGAGTGTGGGGGCAGCACTGAACTGAGCTCCCCGGGGTTTGCATAGCTGTGACCTTTTGAAAGCAGATCACCAGGCCTTTCTTCCAAGGTACCTCTGGGTGCATTTGAACTGCCAAGTTCTGGTCAGCTTACCCGTTTCCGCCACTCAGGGGCTCCTTGAAAGGGAGGTCAGTTTCCAGAAAGGAGTGAGAAGCGCCTCCTGGCTTCTTGGAGGTGGCTCTCCTTGGGCTTGGGAAGCCCAGTAAGCCTTCCCCTGTCTTCCCGGGAACACTCTGTTCTCCACTCACTCCTGGACCACGCACTCTCATTGCAGGCAGAGTTTTCCTAGCAACCACAGAATCCAAGATGACATCATACTCGGCATGGCAGCTGAGCGGGTTACCTAACAGATGCCGACGCCTCCCGAGAGCTGCCTCCCTGCCCACTAACCGGGAGGGGGCTGAGGTGGGGGCCCCTGACTGGGGAGGTGTCAGCAGAAGACGCCTTGTGGGAAGTGAGCAGAGTCAGCCCACTCGCATTTTCCACGGCCTGTCTCATGGGCTTCCGAGCTGGGACCGTGGGTCTCCGAGGCGAAGTGCAGGCACAGAAATAGCTTGGCTGCTGGAGGGAGGCGGGGGGGAGGTGTTGGGGGGGAGCGGAGCATCTGCAGAGGGAGCAGCCATCGGCTTGCCTGCCTCTCCTCTGAGACCTCAGCCCCACTCAGGAGCTAGGATGCGCGAATCTACCTGTACTAGAGGAAGAAGTCACCTTCTTGAGGTCACACCTGGACGCCTATGACTCACTCACGTCACACCTGAGCCACACTTTCTCCAAGAGTCCCACCTTCTCATAATGCCAGCTGGCTGCCTCTTCCCTGGGTGGGGCGTGGAGGGTCTAAATCTCTTTTTCAGAGTCTCTCCTGCTGCTGCCGAGGCAGGTGAGCATGGGCGTGCATGCAGAGCCCTGGTCCCAGAGGTGTTCTAAAAAGCCCGGATGGTTTCCTGTCCACAAAACTGTCCTTTGGGACCAAGGAGTGGGCTCTCCCAAGACATTTTCCACTGTCCTGATCATCAGCCTGGTGTGCGATGTGTCAGGCCACAGGACCTTGCCCACGGGCCTTGCAGGTCTCTCGACAAGAATGCTAACTCCCCCTCCTCTTCTCTGTGACATGTGGGCCAGTTGCCGCAAAGGGAGAGGCCCTCATGGTTCAGTGGTAGAATTCTCGTCTCCTATGGGGGAGGCCCGGGTTCAATGCCTGGCTGACGCCTCACCTGTTGTGCAGCCACCACCTGTCTGTCCCTGGAGGCCTGTGTGGCACTCCAAGAGTGACTGGGTTTCAGTGGGGCTTCCAGACTAAGACAAACTAGGAAGACAGGCTAGGCAATCTCCTTCTGGAAATCAGTCAGTGAAAACCCCGGAGGTCCACCGACTGCGTCAAAACTGATGATCGAGGGGACGAGGCAGGACTGGGCGGCCGTCCATGCCGTTGTGGCCCGGAGTGGAGGCCACCCCGATGGAAGCTGGCACAACCCTGAAGACGGAAGGCGGCTCAGTCAGTTACAGGATCATATCCTGCCTCTAGAGCGGGAGGGAATTCGGAGCAGGCTGCCCTAGTTTCTCCTCCTTTCTGGCCAGTTTATGACAGCTTTCTTGGACATTCATGCTGTCCTGGGAGGCCTGGGCTCAGAGCAGGAATTGCTGCTGAGAGGCCGGCAGCTTGGGTTCCTGTCCCATTTGACAGATGTCGTCGTGCCCGCCCCACTGGGTCGCCTCTGCTGATGTTGCAGGGCCTACTCATCCCTTCCTTCCTTCCCGATGCAAGTGGGCCAGGGAGGGGAGAAGAGAGCCAGTGCTTCCGCACTACGTTCTGACCCGCTGGGAGATACGGATAGCCCGAACCGGCCAAAGATGTCACTGAATGAGAAAACTACATTCCAATATTTCTTAGGACTAGAGATGCAAAACTCCTTAAAAAAACACGAGCAAACCAAATCCACCGACATAGACAGATGAATCCATGCCATGACTCACTGAGGTTTGTCAGGAAAACGCAGAGTTGGTTAGGCGTCTGAAAATCAATGAATGGAATACACCATATCAATCACTAACAAAGAAACACATGATCATCTAATAGGCCTGGACAAAAGAATCTGACAACTTTCAAGACTTTTTTATGATGAAAACCATCAGCCGCTCGGAACAGAAGGCAGCTTCCTGAGCCTAAGAGAGAGCATGACTAATGTACAGTAACAACCTGTGACGGGCTACAAGCCAAGAGGACCTGAAGCCCTTACGGGTGAAGATCAAAGACTGCAGCCTTCCTTCGGGATGACAGAATGAAGGACCATATAAATATGATAAGAATCTCCCCAACTAGACCAATAAGCAACATCATGATACATGGAGAAATGACTGGCATGACCAGAAATGTCATTTTACTTGGGTCTACGATCAACATCCATGGAAGCAGCAGTCGGGAACTCAAATGACATATGCATTGGGTAAATCTGCTGCAGAAGATCTCTGGAAGGTGTAAGAGAGAAAAAGTTTCAAAGACTAAGGTGCACCTGACCTGAGCCATGGTATTTTCCCTAGCTTCCTATGCATACAAAAGCTAGACAATGGATAAAGAGGACTGAGGCAGAACTGATGCGTTTGAATGATGGAGTTCATGAAAGATACTGAGGAAACGATGGAATGCCAGATAAATGAACATGTCTGTCTTGGAAGAAGAATACTCCTTAGAAGTGAGAATGGCAAGGCTTCATCTCACAATTTGGACATCTTGGCAGGTGGACCCAGTTCCTGGAAAAGGACAACATAGCTGGAAAAAGTAGACAATGAAGAAGAGGCAGGCCCTCAGTAGATGGGCTGGCACAGGAGCAGCCACACCGGGTTCAAGCATCACTATAATGGTGGGGTGGCACAGTGCTTCTTTGTATCATACCCAATGTCACCATGAGTTGAAACCGACTTGATGGCAGAGAACAAGGACAGATCTACTGGGGAAGGATTTAAAGCTTCCCTCCTAAGATCAGGAATAAGCCAAGGATGTCTGTTCTATTCAGCAGAGTACTGGAGTTTCTGGGCAGGGAAATTAGGCAAAAACGAAAACTGAATTAAACACATTCACACACACGCACACATTCGTGGCACCGATTGGAAGCAAGAAGTCCATCTTTTTGTAGATGAATAACCTTGTATTTAGGCCATCCTACGAAAGCTTCTAAAATGAGTAAAATGAAGAAGTGTTGAAGTTGCAGTGTGCAAATTGTATTTCTATACACTAGGAGTGCACAATTTGAAAACGGCATGACTACAACTCCATTTCTAATAGCATCAGAACTACGTCAGATGAAGGATACTGAGCATCTCTGCATGTGATCATTGGCCATTTGTATTTATTCTTTGGAGAAATGTCTCGTAAGCCTTTGTCCATCTTCCTCTTCCAGTTTAAAGGCAGTTTGTTTACATAACTAGCCCAAAACTAAATCCATCAACACAATTCGGACTCAGAGCGGCCGGAAGGGGGTTCTGAGATGGTCAATCTCGAGGCCAGCAGAGGGTCTCAGCATCTCTCTCAAAGCAACTGGTGGGTTTGGACTGATGTTGTGGTCAGCAACTCTTGTTTCGGTAACATATACTTTAATCGTAAACTTAAACAGTTTAGTAAAAAGTTACATCTCATTTTAGAAAAAATGAATTGTTATTTAATCGTGAAGATTAAATTTCCTTTCCCTGGTACAAGAAGAATGCTTTCTTCTCTTCGTCATAAGTGATTAAGCCTTTTAAAAAGCAGTTTATTTTCGGGCTGAGCCCCGGTGGCATAAGTGGTGGAGTGTGGGACTGCAGCCCGCGCGGGCTTGGCAGTTCAAATCCAGCGGCGACTCTCAGGAGCAGCACTGGGTAGCGCCCACGACCACCAGAGGCAGTGATGCCCGCCCCCACCCCCAAAAAAAAGGAGTTTATTTTCTTATTTGTTAGAACATGCTCAGCAGGACATATACCAATCCAACAATTTCTGCATCTACAATCCAATGACGCTGGATTTACTCTTTGAGTTGTACAAATATTCCCACTCTCCTTTCCCCAGTTGTCCCTATTGACATAAATGGGGAGGAGCATGAACTGCTTGCTGTCCATCAGCCCTCCTCATGACTCTTGAGTTGCTGTTATGCATTTGATTACAAAGAGATAATAGAGGAGGAGCATGGTGCTCCAAGCACACATTCTTGACCAGTGAAGCTCAACCATTGCTTGGTTTTAAGAAGACTTCAGGGGACTTTTTTGGGGAGAGGTCTAGAAAGTTAAAAGATGATCTCAGGGGATTGAAATAAAGTCTGTGTTTCCCTGGGGATTTTAAATCCAGTTCTAGATTTCCTTCCCTTTGATCAAGATTTTTTTTTGGGGGGGGAGGGGGGGCATCACTGCCTCTGGTGGTCATGGGCGCTACCCAGGTCCGCTCCTGAGAGCCGCCACTGGATTTGAACCGCCAAGCCCGCAGGCCGCAGTCCCACACTCAAACCACTTATGTCACTAGGGCTCAGATCGATCAAGATTCTTTAGGATTCTTCATTAGTCCTGGTAGCCAGGCACCATCGTTTTTCTGGGGCCATGCAGAGGAGGGTGCTGTTGATGGAGGTAATCACATACACATTCTATTCCCTCCTCCTTCTCCGGCAGAGGGTCTCAGCACCTTTCTCAAAGCAACTGGTGGGTTTGGACTGATGTTGTGGTCAGCAACTCATGTTTCAGTAACATATACTTCAATTGTAAACTTAAAACAGTTTAGTAAAAAGTTACATCTCATTTTAGAAAAAATGAATTGGACGCTCCTTCTCCCCCACGGTGCTCCAGTGCTGGGCCCATTTTTAAACTGGACTTCTATTATTGAGCAATAAGAGTTCCTCTTAGATTATAAATGCAAGTCTTTTAAGAGGGAGGCGATTTGTGAATGTTTCCTCCTATTCTTTTTTGAATCATTTTATTGGGGGCTCGTATCACAATCCTTACATACATACACTGTGCCAAGCACCTTTGCATGCCTGCTGCCGTCATCATTCTCCAAAGAGCTGCTTTTCCACTTGAGCCCTTGACATTATCTTTTCATCTCTGGGCTGTCTTTTCACTTTCCTGGTGGTGTCCTTTGAAGCACAGCTTTTTCTTCTTCTTTTGTAAATGAAGCCCAATTTATCTTTTCCCCCCTTTGTGGTTGGAGGTGCTTTTGGAGTCACATCTAAGAAAAGGCTTCTTGATACCAGGTCATGAGGATTCACTGCCACTTCTGCTCTTCTATCTAGGCCTATGATTCATTATGAGGTGCATTTTATATAAGCCCAGAGGTCAGAGCTCAGCTTCTGTCTTTCACATGTAGCTCTCCAAGTATCCCTGCCCCACCTGTGGCAAAGAGCAAGTCTAGTGTCTGCCTGAACATTCTCCAGTGTTAACCATCACCCCACAAAGCGTTGACTGCAGATGTAATCGTGAAATATGAACAAAGGACCTGAGATTCAAGCCGGCAGTGGCCCTCCCTCCTGTGTCTTTGAGTTTGAAGGGTGAAATTTTGAGGCTGGAGGCTTTTCTACCCCCACCCCCAACACCCAACACCCTCCCAAGATTCCCTTATGTAAATCCATCCAAGTCCCTGAAGATGGGTTGAGGAATCAGAAGTGCGGGCGTGGCCTCCCACGACCTCTGTGAATGGACTGCTAGGCTGTGGAGAGTCATTCACCCCGAGACTGATGAATGGGGGCTGATGTGCACTGGGGCTGGTCAGACCCAGAAGAACAGCCTGGGGAGCCGATGAGGGCCGATTCCGTCTCACAAGACACAGTGTACGTACTCACCTCGGCTACGACATACAAGAACCCTTCGTCCTGTGGCTCAGAGGAGCTTCCTGGTTGACCTGACAGAAGACAGCCATGCTGTGACCCTTCACAGACCTCGCTCTGCACCTGCTGGATGCCCCGTATAAAAACCCCAAACCCAGGCACCCAGCAACCTTCCAGGGCAGATCTGAAACTGCCCGTATCCGGTTTCCAAGGCCTTGACCCTCTCCAGAGCAGACTGCTCCATCTTGCTCCCACAGGGCGGTTCTCAAACACACTGACATAGGAGGGGGGGCGTTTCGGAGATGGTCACTCTCTACAGGAGAGTCTCGTCTTCCTCCCGAGGGTTGGGTGGAGGTTTTGAATGGCTGACCTGGAAGATCCCAGTCCAACAAGAAACCGCTCTTCCTCCAGGGCTCCACAGAGCAATTAATTCGAGTGATCAACTTTCCTGCTAAAACCACATGCCTATTAACCACTGTACCCTGCGGCCCCTCCGAGGGTGGCGTCCACACATCCCCAGGGGCAGTGGTGTCGTTCTAAGGTGTCATTCTAAGGTGTGAGCTCTGACCCAGCTCTGGGTGGCTGGTGCGGAGAGAGTGCTGAGCGAGGGAGGGAGAGAGCGAGGGGGAAGGAGGAGTGGGCAGGGGAGAACAGGAGCCATTTCCATACTTGGGGAATTGGATTCGGGCTGATCTTACCACACAGCCAGCAATAAAGGTGGGATTGGCCCCCGGTGCCCTGGCTTATTGCCGTCTTCCTCACCCAACTCCTGGGGAACAGGCTCTGAGGGCATGCAGGGCTTGGCAGGCTGCCCCTGGACTCTGCGCTGACGTCCTCCTCTTCAGCAAGGCGCTTCCAGGTCGCAGCTCCTCTCGGCCTGCTCTTGCTTAGCGCCCCTGCCTTTGACCCCAGGAGCAGCCCGTGTGGAGTCAGGTCTGGCCCCTCTGTAGGTCTTCTACCTGGTCCTCTCCCGTTTCTCCTTCAGTGCCCCAGCGAGTCTCATTCAGCTGCCTCTTCCAGATCATTCCTCGTGACAGGGCCCCACGGCTCAAGCCTGGGCACTCCTCCTCCATCCACAGCAGAGAGCCCACCCTCCTCATCTTTCCTGCCCGGGTCTCTCCTCTGCAATCAGGACTGGCATATGGTTACCGATTAACTGTGTTTTCCAGGAGGATGTGTTGGAGTCTAATCCCCTATGCCTTGGATTGTGACCCTGTTTGTAAATGGGGAGGTTTCTTCTGTAATGATAGTGAGGCTTCACCAGAGAAAGATTTGTCTTAAATGTCATCTGTCCTGAGTGGTCTTATAAAAGAGAAAAAGACCTCAAGACACCCCCACCCCCCCCACACACAGAGGGAGGACCCCCATGATAGTTGGTTACATGCACCAACAAGCCCAGGGACCCCAAGGGATGTCTTAGACTGAGGCCCTGTATTTGGGCTGCTGGCCTCCTGGACTGAGTAGATAAATGTCCTCCACGTTCAGAGGATTCGAAAAGGAGGAGAAATGGGACCAGGAGGCACTGGAGGAAGTGGGCTAAGGGATGATGTGTTGAAAGGCTCCCAGTGCTTGAGTTGAAACACAACAGCTACGAATTGTGGAATGTAAACTGATAGTTTGGGAGGAAGAGTGGGGTAGAAAGGGGGAACGATGACAAGGAACTACATACAACCTCCTCCCAGGGGGACAGACAGCAGAAAAGTGGGTGAAGGAAGACGTTGGACAGTGTAAGATATGACAAAATAATAATCTATAAATTATCAAGTATTCATGAGGAGGGGGCAAGGAGGGAGGGGAAAATGAGGAGCTGATATCAAGGGCTCAAGTAGAAAGCAAATGTTTGGAGAAGGATGATGGCAACAAATGTACAAATGTGCTTGACACAATGGATGGATAGATGGTACGAGGCCCCAATAAAATGATTTATAATTAATTAATTAATTAAAAAAAAAACGAACCCTGATGGTTTGCACTGTAAACCTTTACCCAAATCACACATAAGTTGAAAACAAATCAACAAAGCCTCATCCAATGGTGCTTTGTTATGGCAGGCCTAGTTAGCAAGACACAGGTCCACCTGCCCACCTGGCTGGCCACGGGGCTCCCCAGCAGGCACTGCTGACTCCTTGTGCCCGGATGAAGGAATGCTGGTTCCCCTCCCCTCTCTCCAGGTCCGCTCAGCTCACAGCCTATGACAGCCTTCTGGCTGCTTGGGCCCCTGAACCAGGAGGAAAATGAAGGTCTAGCCTTTAAAGTCAGGGACTTGGAAGGTGTTCTGTTATGGCGGCACCAGCTGAGGAAGGCGCTGCCCCTCCCCCTAGAGAATCTGATCCAAGCAGTCAAGGGAAGTCTGTCTTGCTCCCCGACAGAGTCACAGGACCTAGGGTAGTTGTTGACACGCAGCAGGGCTCAGTCCACACTGCAGGATACGGAGTCAAGCACCAAAGCCACGCTCACCTGCGGCTGTGAATCTGGAACAACCTTCTCTTTCCCCCGAGGAGTGGCCTGGGGTTTTGAACTGCCCACCTTGAGGCTAGCAGCCCTGGGTGTGTAACTCACGGCACCCCCAGAGGAAGCTTGTGGTGCAGAGATGAAGCAGCTGGATGAGGCTGGGGAGAGGGTGCAGGACTCTGACCTCCCTGCCCTGACCCTGCCTTCCCCTTGAGAGAAGGAAACTACTAGAGCCTCCCGGGTTCCTAGACCACCAAGGCCGGGCAGGCCACCCCAGCAAAGACTGCACCAACCCAGCCAGCCCTGTCAGAATGAAACAAAAATTCAGGATCAAAAAGCAAACATGATGGGCAGATGAATCCAGCAGCCAAACGTCGATTCGAATACAGAGAAGGGGGCCAATCAACTCTGACTCGGGCAACCCCGTGAATGTCAGTCAGGGTAGGTCTGTGCTGTTGCCAATGACTGTCTTTTGGAAGGCAGCTATGCTCACCATTATACCACCAATGTATCTAATGACTGTCTTTTGGGATGCTGACCGCCAGGCCTTTTTTTTTTTAATTAATTAATTAATTTTATTTTTTTTAAATTTTTATTTATTTTTTTTAGGCATCACTGCCCTCTGGTGGTGGGAGTAGGAGGCTCAGCCTTTGCTCCTGTAAGCTGGAATTGAACCTCCATCCCAGTGGGCCGCAGTCCTGCGCACAACCACTACGCCACCAGGGCTCAGCCTTTTTTTTTTTTTGCCAGGCCTTTCTTCCAAGATACTTTCTTCCAAGATACTGCTGGGTCCACTCGAACCTTTTTAGCTAACAGCCAAGCACATTTGCACCAGCTAAGGACAACAGCCCATTCATTACTAAGGCATCAAACGGAATGATGTGACACAGGACAGCATGGACAAGCCTTGAAACCAGATGACGGGAAAGCTGTCACACACACAAAACGACAAGCGTTGAAGTCTTCTGCTGCCATTACTTAGACTAGGCTGAGTCAGAGAGGGAACATTGGGGCGAGGCCCCCAGGGGCGGGGAAGAGGCTGCTCATGGAAGAGTGTGGGGGTGGACAAGGGGTGCCTGTGTGGCCCTGTGAACTGAGTGTCACTGGTGCATGCACTGAAATCGCGCTTGGAGAGCAACTTCCACATTGTGTCTTTTGTCACAGTTAAAAACAAAAGGACAGGACGACACCAAGGCAGCTGTGGGCTCCGAGGAAACGTAGAGGAGCTGTCTGGGGAGCCCCCACCCCAGTCCCCATTGGGGCAGAAGGCCAGGCCAAGGTGGGCTGGGGCCATGGCTCTCCGGGGCCCAGCACACAGCCCTCTCTACCCACGCCCAATGCCAGCTCTGTCCCTGTAACAGAGCCCAGTCAAGTGGCTGGGGAGAGAAATATGACAGCTATGCAAGAGTTCACCCGGGCCAGAGGCAGACAGAGGGTCACTGGACCATGTGCAGGCTCTGGATGTGCTGAGGTCAGACTGCCAACAGCAGTGGCTCCACCCTCTGCCCATGTTCTCCGCTTCCTGGAAGGAAGGACTAGGGGGAGCTCCTCAGGAGCCCTGAGGTCCCAAATGCTGGGCAAAACCCCCAGAAGTTGCCAAGGACCACTCCTGCTCCCGGAAGCCTGCAGCGAAAGCCTTCCAGAGGTCTCCACCCAGGCACGGGGCTTAGCCTCAGTCCATTCTCAGAATGGCTCTGGCCTGGTCTGTGGGTTTGGTGATGAGTGACGAAGGAAATGCACTCTGCTCTAGGGCCTGGTCTTTCTGACAAGCTGTCTAAGATCCCTGAGAGGATGTCTCACTGGAGGGCCCCCCCTCAATGGAGCAGGCCCCCAGGTCTTTCTCCTCAAGGGACTAAGAGCTGGGGGTAGAGTTTGAGCCCTCAACCTTTCTGTTAGCAGGAGAGAAGAAGAACCCAGCGAGGGTGGGGTGGGGGGTGGCACACAGTCTCTTCTACACAGGACCCCCGGGGTCTTTCCCAGGCAGTCCAGAGCTCTTGCAGGCTTCCTGCAGACAGGAATGGGCCTGGAGATACAGGGGCAGGAGCCAAGATTTCCTTCGAAGGTAGGCTCAGGGATGCTGGGCTGAGCCTGCAGGGCCTGCGGCTGGGAGCCCCCAGTTTACAATGTCACGGGGCAAGTTGGCCTCACTGGGGTGGAATGTGGCTGTCACAGTTCTGGACCCTCCCCCAACAGTCCCCT